>JAUZSU010174924.1:0-24692 GCA_034780255.1 Parotocinclus maculicauda | reverse complement strand
AACTAAATAAACACCAAAAGTATATCAAATTACAGCAAAACCAGGTCAATAAATAAATAACAGACTAATAATAAAAGGTAAATTAGTAATAAAAAAATTTGAAAATGAACTAAATTTGAAAATGAACAAAATAGATTATTAAATGAGTCCAACCGATGGAGGGAGTTCCTGCATTCTGGTGGGACCTGCCTCCGATGTTGAAGACAATCAGAGCGACGCCAAGCCGGAAGAACATCCAAGTGCGTGGTGCCGGAACCAGCACCAGAACATCAGCTCTGAGAGAAAAGAGAAAAAGTAGTTAGTGATGGGTTAGGAGCACAGAGTCTATTATCCATTACTGATGCGTTGTGCAGCATGAGAACTCCGGCAGCACTAACTATAGAAGCATAACTAAATGGATTTAACACAGCCAGGAGGCTGTTATAGTCTAAATCTAACTAAAAACTTGAGTAAATAAGAATGTCTTTAACCTAGACTTAAACATTTGGAGAGTGTCTGAATCTCTGACTAAAGTAGGAAGTTCTTCTTGAGGGAAGTCTGATTCCAAGTTGGGGTTAAAGTTAGTCAAAAGGAAATTGCCTAGAAATTTAGATCACCATTCCCACCCTCTGATTACATGCATAGACAAAGAAGTGCATGTCAGGGTGGTGATGTCCTATACTATTATCATACTGGTACATATAGACCACAGGTACTCCTGGTGTACATTAAAGATACAATGGTCTTTGAATTTTTTTTTTTGTACAGGGTCTTGCTTGTCTAAATGTCTAAATTAGATATTACAAATAATGTATAAAGGCAGTTGAACAGAAAGAACTAGGCATCTCCCATTGCTCCTTATGGAGTTTTTGACTGTGATGTCTTAGGTATGATGTGTGTTGGTGCAGCACAGCTCCAGGAACCTGTATTTGGCCTTGAGCCTTGGCTCCTTTTTGTAATTACAATATTTCACCCATTGTTACCAGTATTGACTCTGGTCCCACTGCAACATTTACTGGGATAAAGAGGCTACTGTATGAGGAATTAATAAATTATTAAGCATTTAAGGAAGTTACTAGATTTCTTCCACTTAATGGCATATTGTCTTATTATGGTCCTAAAACTAATCACAACATATTTTGGTTGAATGAGTTTTGCATTTTATTTCAATCTGACATATTTGAATAAACCACCATCATTTGGGTCCTCTTGGGAACCGTGACGCTCATTTTAACAGACAAATTTGACCACAGATTTGTGCTAAAAGATAAACACGTGTGTTTTGCCCTGGTGAAGAACAAGGTTAAATTAAAAAGGGTTTGTTGGGATTGTGGGATTCTCTGGAGATGCAATATCCCATTTACAAAAAGTATATTTGGTCGCATTGTGTTTTTTTAGGTATTATGATATTGTAGATTCAAATAAGAAAATAGCTCTAATTGATTTGATCTATTTCCAGCTTCATGGGCAAAAGTTTTGAGAATGGCTTACATTTTGCTTTTTTCAAAGTTTGCTGAATCAGTTTTATGATGGCAATTTGTAATAACTATAGAGAGTGATCAGATGATTTGCAATTATTTGCTAAGTTATTCCCTGCCACGAAAATGACAATATCACAAAAATTACTGCATTCTAACCCCACAAAATGACCTTTTAGATCATTCCAGTGATGAACTCGTTAGCTCAGGAGAAAAAGGTTAATGAGGACAAGACAGCTGATATCACTTTGTCATGCTGATTAGAAGAGCAGACTGGTTGCTTTAAAATGGTAGTGGTGCTTTTACGTTTTCTTCTATTAACCATCAATACCTTAAAGAACACGTGCAATCATCATTACATTGCGTCAAAAGGGTTTTACAGGATCAACCTTTTATCAAATCATCAAGGACTTCAAGGATAGTGGTTTAATTGCAGTGAAGAAGGCTTCAAGGCACCCAAAAAAGTCAAGCAAGCGCCAGGACCGTCTCATAAAGAAGATGCAATTACAAGATCAGGTCACCACCAGTGCAGAGCTTACTCAGGAATGGCAGAGCCAAGGCGTGAGTGCATCTGAATGCACCATGAGATTAAAACTTTTGGAGTATGGCTTGATGTCAAGAAGGGCAGCAAAGAAACCACTTCTCTCCAAGGACACACTGACATTCTGCAGGAAGTGAATGGACAGCAGAAAACTGGGATAAAGTTATTTTCTTTGATAAAGCCCCCTTAGACTGTGTGGAACATTAGGAAAAATTATGTCAGGAGAAGAAAAAGATGAGTACTACCATATGTCCTTTATCATGCCAACAGTGAACTATCCTTAGACCTATCATGTGTGGAGTTGCTTCTCATGCAGGGGAATGGGTCAATTGCTCAAATTTTTACCTACGAAAACACTACCATGATTAAGAAATAGTATCCAAACATTCTCTAAGAGCAACTTCTTGCCAAACCAAAACAGGAGCAATTAGGAACATTTTGGGTCTTTGGCCAGGAAACTCAGTTGATCTCAATCACATTAAGAACCTGTGGTAAATCTTCAAAAAGAGGGTGGACAAACACAAACCTAGAAACTGTGATCAACTACAGGAACTATTTAAACAAAAATGGGTTCCCATCAATTAATATTTTACCCAGAAGCTAAAATCTAGCATGCCGAGGCAAATTGCTAAAGTCATAAAGAAGAAGGGTCAACACTGAAAATATTAAGTCTTTGCTTAAACTGTTATTGAAAAGTAAGCCAGATCTAAAGTGCTTGTTGAATCTCAGACCTAGACAGCTCACAAAAAATGTCTGGTGCATCTGATTTCAGTTTGTGGGTTAGAATGCACTCAAGATACCCAAATGTATGTGCACAAGCACAAGCCACTTCAATGAATATGGTAAGTTTCTAATGAATGGAACATAGACCAGGCCATGCAAATATATTCATTTTGTACCCACAAAGTGATTTAAATGTGTAAATCTTTCTAAAAATGGAACATGCCTAAATCGATGCAACTGTGATGAAAGCAAACTGGCACATAGTTTGCACAAGGTAAAGAGAATGGTACAATATATATATATATATATATATATATATATATATAATTTTCAGTGGCCCGATCTCGCCCCCCCAATGAATATAGACTAATATGATACAGTTAACATTTTACAGTACAATGACATTGTGTAATGTATTTGTACATGTACATGGATTCACCGTTCTTTAAATAATTACCCTTTTTCTTAAAAAGACAAATATACAGGTTTAATTTCAGTGAATACATTAATCATAAGAAACAAATAATTTGCTGAGGGGCCAGCGATTTTATAAGGAGGGGCTGTGATCCTACCAGTGCCGCTGTATATATAGGTATTAATTTATATTGTATGTATATAGATAGATAGATTTTTTTAAAAGCTACGTATAGTGATCTCTCTTGAGCAATACAAACACTTGAGCAATAACAGCATCTGGCAGCTTCAATAGGATGCCAAACTGGCCCTTTCATATTCTGAAGAAGCTTGACCATGAATCTTCTTTTTGGAAACCAATTTTTTGTAGGGGAAACAGGGTGAAAAAGCTCAAATAAAGCTCACATAGATTGGAATGAAGATCTAGTTGGGTCCAGTTACTGACAACAAGTTCTATTTGGTCATTATATAACATAAAGGCTTGACGGTAACCGCTTGTCAACATTTTTGTCACACAGACTAAGCTTTCGACATGAGTACTTAATAAAAAAAGCGTACTTCCAGTTATAAAATATCATGCTGGTGAAACATCCCTGTGTTTTAACTGCCCTTTGGATATTTTAATAACTGCATTCTCTTGAATCTTATATTATCCACTCATATCAATGTGAATCAGATCTGTTTATTTGGGATCATAGTAATTCTGCTTTAGATCTTTAATGAAATAGCTTAGTAGCAGGCCAGACAATATCTAAATAGAAAAGAAAAGAATAAAAAAAACAATAATAAGAAAGTTTGAGCAGTGACAATTGTATTTCAACACGGTTTTATTACAGAAGTGTAGCTATTTCCATTTCCTCCTTAATGTTGAATAGAATTTACATTCAATAAACACTGAATTATTTTGCTGATGTAAAAAAGACAAGAACATGAATGACAGCATGGCTGCCATCTGATATGGAATAACTACATGTATCCAATCACAGGAAAAAAGCAGCATTGATGTGTCGTAACCTGAATATACATGTTCATGTTTTCAGAAATTATGGAGGAGTGGGGAAATGAAACCTTGATCTCAACCCTTTGACTTGGACTTTTTTCAGAAATAAACATTTTGTCTTATTTTTCTACACTAAAATACAACATTAATAGAATAATTAAGATGTGGTTTGTGAAATGATAAATACCTGTAATATGGATATGTCATGGTGGGAGATGAGTGACATGCACTAAAAAATTTCATGTTATAATAAGGATTTACAATTAAGAAACACAGCTTTTAACAGAATGGACATTATAGGGTTAAAATAGCAAAACAGTAAGCTTTATCCGGTCATTTTTAAAGCTTTATCAAGCTTTAAACAATAAGTAAGAGTTATCAGGATAATTCCTATTACCTTGTATTGACAATAAAATAACAATTTTGTTCTTGTTTGTGGTTGCACATTATCTGTTTGTTTATTATTATTACTATTATTATTATATAAGTTACTTTTTTGGTGAAGTCTCTGATTGAAAACTGTAAATCACTTTGAATGTGTGCTATTTATGTCACTATGAAGAGTGTGAAGGCTTTTATGTTTCGATTTTATTTACTCTGCATGATATTACATAGACGGATGATTAAAAATGAGCACTCCACAAATAATACAAGTAGATTTCAATAAAAGGTTGAGATTTATTTACCCACATTCTCCAAACTACAGCCTGTCTAAATAGATGAACACATATTTCCAGAAACAGGTCGTTTCCTCTATGCGCAAATTCCCTGTTTATTGGAAAATGAACAAACATCAAAGAAGTGACTAGCGTAACTAGGTCAGTAGGCTGACACGCTGCCTGTCTCTGTCCATAAAGTGCACTCTTTGTCCTTGTGAACGACGGAGACGTCATACGACGGAGCGAGGAATCAGGGGAAGCCTGAACAGCTCGGAGTCCAACTAGATCCCACACGAAATTCATAGGAATTCGAACTCGGATTGGATTTCACGTATGAAGACGTAAAAATCTACGAGCCTGACCTGTCTTTAACCTTAACATCTCGTAGATTTTCATGCTAGTTGTGAATTCTTACAAATTTGTCATTGTGAGACCCTGTTGTGGAGTCTGTACGTGTTACAGAGACTGCACATGCTGCACCCTTGTAAATCTCAGTAGACGTAGCCTTCGCTGTATGGATGCGAGTTGCAGTACGCTCCCTCCTGAATGTAGGCTGCGCTCTCATCATAGTGCGACAGCGGCACCGTCTCGTCCTCGTTGATCTGGCGCTCCATGTCTGACTTCAGCACGGGCCTCTGGTTGTCAGGAAAGGCCATGGAGAACAAGGCTTCGGGGTCGCACACAAATTTGTACACGTATCTCTCACCTGCCACCTTAAGGGGAAAAAGAAGCCTAATCAATTTAGCTTAATGGCCCTGCTTGACCATGCCTACTTTGTAAGCTTTGTAAAACGTAATGAAATGTAATGCATATTGCATAAAATGTAATAAATTTTTTCATAATGCATTAGCCGTGTCACATCCTTTACCTTCTGCATGATCCCTTTTTCGTAGTAGTAGCGCAAGGAGCGGCTGAGTTTGTCGTAGTTCATGGCAGGACGATTCTTTTGGATCCCCCAGCGTCGGGCCACCTTCAGCATAAAAAATTAGAGTAAGAAAAATGAAGGACTAACTCATTCTGCTACAATCAGTCATGGTCATGGAATAGTCACTAATATATACTAGGCAGATCCTAGCTTTAGACCTCAGGTGGACATGTGTGTCCACACCCAGCTTCAGTGATGTGCTCATTAGCGCCAGCGTAGCATGGCAGATGTTATGGCACCTGTCCTCATGCCCTCCTGCCCGCGGCCCCCCTCCCACCATTCTCCCTGAACCTGGAGCAGTCTCATTCATACTGTCCCCCTGCCTAGCCAAACCCTGCAGCTTCAGTCACCTGATGCCATGAATGGCCCCCTGTCTCCTACAGCTGCCCAGTGGTACACTGCCAGCTTCCTCCATACACACACACACACACACACACACGAGCTAAAGGGAGCTCTGCTGCCCCTGACCTGTATCACAAATGCGCCACTGTTAGTCTTCTTCAGAAACCGATCAGCTTTCACCACGTCGAAATATTTAGCAGTCAGCTCTCAGCTATGTCTTCTGTTTGGATCAACGTAAAAGCTTGCTTTGTCAAAACAATGGCTGGCTTTCTATATAGACCACCAAACACAACCACTGGGCTCTGAAATGTTAAGAGTATTTTCAATGAGGAGTGGAAATTGCCCAAACGTGTTATGTTGGATAAAGAAATTATTAACAGTGTCAAAGTACATATTCAGTATATGTGTAATATGTGACAGTTTAAATATATCAAATTAAAACCATGAGAGCTATCCTAACCTGATTCACATGTATTCATGTACAGTGCTGTGCAAAAGCATTTCCACCATTAGCCACTATTAGATTTGATTTTATCATTAGATTTTTTTCTATTAGATTTTTGTTTTATCAGTGGTGTATTGCATTTATTAATTCATTAATTCTTTGTCTTATCCGCTTATTCTAGTAAGGTTTGCAGGAGAGCCAGTTCCTAACTGGTGGCAGAGGGCAAACTTAGACAGGGCGCCAATCTATGGTGGGGCATATACACTCACACACTCGTACACAAATTCAAACAAACTTAAAAAACAAGGGAAATTAATCTAACAAACATGTTAGGAATGTGGAAGAAAACCCACACATTCAGCATCTGTTACAGAATTTCTCAAACCTTCTGATACCAATTAAGATGTTCCTTCATGATTTCAGACCACAAAGATCACATAGGGTTAGATATTTTACATACAATAATACTAATAATAATAAAATAAAGTTATGGAAATACTTAAAGTTTGTTTTGATAGTGAGGGAGTGAGGGAGTAAGGGAGTGGGTGAGTGAGGCCCACCAACACACACACTGTTTTCATCAGTAAAGTTCTCAGGGCATGTTGATTAATTTAATAATAAATAAAATGACGTTAAGGTACACACACTGCCTTTAGTGTAATATTCTGGATTAAATGATCTTAACTGCTATTTAGGATTAAAATCCATAGGGCTTGTACCTCCTCAGGTTCGATGAGTTTAAACTCCATCCCTCGGCCAGTCCATGCGATGAAATGAGAATTAGAAGGGTCATCCAGTAGCGCAACCAGGAACTGCCAGAGTTGCAGTGATCCTCGCCTCTGATAGGTTGGGCCTTCACGGTAAAGCCCCGCCTCCTGTTTAATATCACCTGCAAATATGAATCAGCTGTTTGTCAGGTCTGTCTTTTACCACTGCTCAAAGTGTTTTCTAGAAAATTACAGTACATCTAATAGGTTTGGTAATCCTGTTTCCCCCAAATGATTTAATTATCTCTTTGTTACTGAATCATCAGAACAAGCAAGTATTCACAACACAACCTTTTATCAGGTGACATGGAGTATATCTCTACTCACAGATATATCACATGCAAAGGCTGCAGATTTACAAAAAAACAAAACAAAACAAAACACCTGTTTTACAACTAAATATCATCATGCAATGTAGTATTATGAATGACAAGGAAAAGTGGGCTTTCCAAAGATTTCAACCCATGCTTTTAGAGCTTTGACAGCTATCCCAAAATGCACAGGGTACAGCAACCATGTACCATGAAACGGAAGCCAGTCAGGGTACAGCATACAAACTTAGTACAACCTATCTACCATGTACTATTTATATTTTTTTTACATTACACACTTGTATAAAACAGTTTTTATTTACAGGTCCCCATTTTACAAAGGTCTGATTTACGATATTTCGACTAATAATACACATAAATACACATTTAATGATTTTGAAGTGTTTAATGGATGTTTAAGGTAGGCCAGGTTATAATATATACAGTGTAATACTGTTCTGCATTAGCTGCCTGCTATAATAGCCTTATATCGAAAGCTCTGAAAATATTCCAAAATTAAACGTACCTTCAGCCTTTTCTGGTACCACACATGTATCGTCATAGAAGTGCCTGGTTCCTTTATCAAACATGCAGCCTGTAGCAAAAAAAACATTACCTTATCATTATACAGTTTAATGTCTTAGTGTACTGTGCCAAATAGCAATGAACAAATAAAGAAATAAGAGGTTTGTTTAGCAAAACGACTCAAAATTGAATCAAACTAAATTAATTTTTTATTCAAAGTAGCCATCTTTTGTGAATAAAATAACCAGTCACCCTTGAGGCAATCTGGACATCAAACAATGTTTGAAGGTTTCTTCTAAACATTGCAGAGGTTACCAAAAGTATTGCTGTTTCGTGTTGTTGTGGTTTCACCCTTCAGTCCAGTTCACCCCAGCTCAGCTTAATGGGGTTTAAACTAGTCCTGATATAATATCACTGTCCTGCTATAGGATATGGAATTTATACTATATACTACTACTGTACTACATCCTGTAGTCCTGTCCCATCCAAATACTTTCATAGTGGTGTGCTAATACAGTATGTTGCAATTGCACAGACAAATAATTCGCTAGTAATACAAACTAACACAAAATAACCCCCTAGGATTAGGGGATAGCTCAAAATGAAATATCCCCTACTTTTTGTGAGCCGATTCGCTTTACTGCTACTTTTGTACAATTTCAGGATATTCACTGGAAAGTATTAGTATCTGCTTATGAATAAAATTGAAAAACAGGTTGTTCTAATAAAGTACAAAAGCTTTACTTGCTTTATTTTAGATTAGAAACAATTCTGAAATGTTACTCATTATTACTTACCTTCAGTTCTGTTTGTATGAGCCAGATAGCTCTCCTGTCTCAGGTAAACTGAGTGGCAGCTAGGCACTTCTATAGACCATAAAAAAAACAAGAATGAATATTAGATTTCTCGTGCTGCAAATGCTGTGGTTATCAGTTACCTTACAAACAGAGGCACAAAGCAAAATGAACAGTTATTTTAAAAAGAATTAAATTACATAACCAGACTGATAACATCACGTTAGACGCTTGAATTGCTCATTCTGTTAGCTCATATTGTGATTCATTCAAAGCCAAGCAAGGGTTCCTAAGTGAACACTCAATACAACAGCTAACCCTGTTCATTTGAGCTTATAAAGATCTTTCAAGGCCTCATCCAAGTAATGGGCCTGTCGAGGAAATTACTGTTAATTAAATTAGAAACCGCCCTCTCATCCTCTGTCAGAACACAACAAACAAGCTATTTTATGGGCCAGAGTCAATTCTTCTAAATGACAGCATAAGACTAAATATGTCAGTGCACTCCTCCCTCGAACCGTGTTATTACGGAGTTGTTGTTGTTGAAATTTATATTATTTTCGGTTCTAATTTGCATCTTAGGTTTAGTAGTGGTTTTCTTAATTTAAATTATTTCAAGGGACATTGTTTAATTTCAATTTGAGGAGAAGTAGGTAAACCTAGACTTCAAGAATTTAATTTTTGTAGGCAAGTTTTAGATAAGAATGCACAGTTTGAAAAACTGTGATGTTTTAATATTTGAATTAGGGAAAACTAAAATTTAATGGATGTCTGTTTTAATTTTAGTTTATCTAGTTATTTTATACCCATCTATGAATCTGGATATAGTCTGAGTCTGTTCTCAAAGTAAAATATCTTTGACATGATAGTGTTGATTTTATAATTGATACTTTACATCTGATTTATATTTCCATTTTTTAAATTTAGATAAACATATATAATTCTATTACACAAACTTCATTACTGGCAGTGCACTGTAATAGCTGTTTATATTGTGTAGAAGCTCTTCTATGTAATCATTTTTGTAGGATGTTTGTGTGAAATCTGCAGCGACATGGCTGTTCCTCCGAGAAGGGGATTAGAACATGTGCCTGGATCTGTCCTGATTCACATAACTGCCACAGGAAGCAGCTGAGAGCCAGACACTACATTCCTGACAGGCTTCACCAGTGTACCTCCACTTTTTATGAATGAATAGCAAACGCCATTTCATTCATGCCAGAGCTGAGCCAAAAGCCCGGGGGCCCAAGGGGGGAGATTAGGGGCCCTCAGGAAATGAGACCAGAGCCCCTTTTCTGTACTAATGCACTAATTGTATCAGCCACCCCATCCCTCACCCAGCCACGATCTGCCTTCAGAAAAACAGCCTTTACCGGAATGGTCTCAGACTCACTTCCTGTCATACTTGTCAGGAGGTTTCCATGTGGCTGTGGGGGTGCTTATTAGAGAATTTAGCCTGGCTGTTCCTGCTAACCAAATGCTAAACATCTGTGAGTGAGGTATAATTAATTCATTTGTTAAGATGCACTCCAGACGACAGGATAAGCTGGAACATGCTCTAATTTAGCCTCGCACAAGCAGGACATGACCTCATGGACTGGGTTTATATTTACTTATAACCATGAATAAAGACATCTATATAAAATATGCAGCTAAAATATTACATGGTTTATTATCGTTATCCACTGTTATTTTTATCTTCCCTCCCTGTTGTTCACAAAATGAGCATGTTGAAGGGACATTTATTATTATATTATGATATGATATGGAAAAAGTAATCACATTTTATTGTTGCTTTGGTTGTTTAATATGATTATGCAAGTATTATAGCTTTATGCTTAACTGACTAAATATGTTGAATCCAAATCCCGTTTATTCATTCCCCACTAAAAACTGGAAAACCTCAAACTGAAACTAAGCAGTGCTGTTTATGATGCGAAATTTTTTAATTATGTCCTCAATTTTGCTTTGATGGCTCTTCATCAATACTGTAGAATGATAAATGAATCACCTAAGTCATAGGTGAAATCTCGTGGCTCCTGCTTGATCATCATAGTGGGGGGGTACGACTGTGGCAGAGGTGCCCCAACCATGAGTGGGTGCTCAAACAGGGGGTCCGAATATTCCTGCTTAAACCCTTGAGACTGAAAAGGGATGCTGGGTTCAGACATTTGTCTGTGGTACATGGGGCGCCCATCCCGTGCCATCGAAGCTGGAGAAGGGAACGAATGACAGGGCTCTGACAGCTGACGCCGGAACCTAAGAAATGGCAGCAGAACAAGAAAATATGAATGTTGTTTTCAAAAGAAGACTATTAGTGTGTTGTTGTTCTCAATATCACATGGTGCTCTGCTGGATATGAAATGCACAAAGTAGATAATACAAAATTGATGTGTACACTTAGTAGGGTTGTCAAACATATACTTATTTTATCACATTTTTTTACATTCATTGTGATTAATCACATTTTTGCTTGCTTGTACTTGAATTTAAAGAATGGTTATTTATTGGAAAAGCACTCCAGAGCAGTATAAGCTTTTTTGTACTAATTCAATAAGCACAAAAACAGTGGAATGATTACCAGGGCAAGGCCTTTTAATGCAAAAGTATTAATTTCACTAAGCACTGAGTGGTTAGGTCGCTGGTTAAAGGCCTTATATCTCCAGAGATCCAGGGTTCGAATCTTGATCTGAAAGTTCTCTTTGTACTTCGGATCCTGATATATTTCAAAGACATGCACTAAATCAATCTCTAAAGTGTGTAAATGTGCATAGGTGTGTATATATTACATTATGGGGGCCAAATGTTCCCACTGTGATAGAACGTTTTAAAGTTTTTATTTGTATTTTTTTTATTATTATTATTTTTTTACATTGTGGGTCCCAATGTAGAACCACCCTTTTTAAAAAGAACAAAATAGTCAAGAGATTTGCTTTACGTTAATGAGGTCATGGTCAGGGTTAGGTGTAGAATTAATTAGTTACAGTAATCATTATATTAGTAGAAGGGCCCCACAGTGACAGAGAAACAAACATGCATGTTCCCCTAAGATTGATTGGCATCGTGTGTAGGATTGCTTCCTGACATGTACCCTGTGCTACCGGTTAGGCCCATTCTCAAAACGTTAATTTTGAATTTTGACAGCCTTAAAATCTGACAGAAAAAAATGTATACAACTACAAAAACGATATGAAGCCAACATAAACCATTGTGTTCTTAATTGTTTGTAACCTAAAACATGTAAAATCATGGTGAACAATGCTTGAAATAGATCAAATTAATTTGAAACGTAAACACTGGTTGTGTGTGAAAGGCTTTGCTTTAGAAAGTCACAATTTTCACTTTCCATAATTAGTGATATGATTACAGCATTCACTCTGTCTGTGTTAGTCTTTAGTTAAAGACTCATTAACAATTCAAATGCATTCAAATAATAAATATATGAATGCATTATCATATTAATTCATTTTAAAGACATTTGACAGCCCTGTTATCCACCATTACAATTCAATACTACCATCTATATAGAACCATAGGTGCTTACAGCTCAAGCGTGGTTTTACACTGTATTTGCATAACTACCTGTGGTCAAGGTTGTAGGTGGTTTCGGGAAAGGGCTGTGGAGCACTGAGGTGGGGGTATGTTCTGTCTGGTTTGGGGGTGAGGGCAGCACTGGGAGACGCATGCTGATGCGGAGAGATAGGTGTGCTGCAGGGGGTAGTGGCAGGACTGGAGCCCTTCATTCCTGCTGGATGCTTCTGCTCGTAGGCACTAACGTGAATAAGAGCAAAATTATTAAATACCCAGCGGTTGGTTCCTAAAGGACAAAAGCAGAACCTTGTTTTAAATTAGAATTTGCAGTCTTCATTTTAGTTGTTATAATATGTACAGCTTATTAGAACGTAAAATCTATGTCATTATATATGCTCCCTAATTCCATTATCAGTACATATGAAAACATGACAGAACCTTGTTTAACTCATTTGGTGTGCAGTGAAGCGCAAGCCGACATTAAAACTTTCATTCTGCAAACGCAATTATGTCCCATTCAGATGTGTTTCAGCACAAACACACATTTTTCAGTGGGTTCAACCGTTTCAGCTTCTAGGGCTAAAGAGAGCATCATTATCACTGAGCTTGCTGGTTTAACTCAGGTGTCATCAGGCCTCTACAAGCAGGTCTTCTCTTTCAGTACAGTGTTCATTTGAGTCCAATTTACACCATGTGGAGCTAAATTAACATGAAATGTCATAAATGTACTGTCAAATCAATAGGAAGATGACTGTAACCAGGCAACCAGGTTAGGGTAAATGGTTGTCCAAGTGACGAAAATTAATTAGGTAGATGTTATGAATTGTATTATTGTAATTTCATATGTTTTCCTATTTCAAGACTTTTTTGTTTCAGATGCACCTGTTAATTAAGCATTGCACCAATGTTTGAAAATGTAGCTGTACTTAAAGTACTTCAATATTGACCTTTAGTTTATAATAATGTGTTATAATAATAAGTTTCTATAAGTAAGCTATAAAGCCAGCATTTTAAGCATAATGGTAAAAAGATCTGCATATAGTGTTTGCTTTGTAAAGATATAATTATTTACAATCAAAACAATTATAAGAAGCCAATGAAACCAATTATACCAGTGTCTGTTGGCTATCAAACATGGTGAGAACTGAACTTCCAAGCATTAACACTTTAGTTGCGTATATTATGCCAATGCAAGGTAGTCTGGGAAATGCAGGAAAAGCCAACTGGTGAAATCATTCTTTTAATTCGTTTTTAATTTCTTCCCCAAAACTAAAATAGGTGAATCTAAAAGTTCTTTCTACACTGAATTCAAATCTTTCAGGCAATTTATTTAAATGAAATCAAGGTCAGGTTTTTGGAGGCTCTAGGAAAGGCTCTGAGCTAGTAGCAGATGGTCAAACAGGATATGTAACAGTATGTTTCCCTATTGATGTTATAGCATTTACATATATCAGGCATAAGTTCCAATTTGAAGCGTAAACTTTGAGTTTTCTCCAACCATAGGAATCCTAAAAGGCACATGGCATTGAACCCTGGCATAAACCTGTGAGAACCCTAAAAAACATGTGACACAACAAGTATTAAGGGCCAACTTTGATCCAGGTCACCCCTTTAAGAACCAAAGTACCCTAAACCAGAGATTTTACAGATTCTAGCCTGTAACTGACAGGGAACTGTTTCTGCTGGTCCCTGGTTACTAATTTATCTCAGTTATATCAAAAATAAATTCCTCGTTCCTGGTGATTCATGATACTTAGCTAAATCTATCATAGTGTTAATACTCTAATATTGACATATCATCATCTAGTCCAACCCCCTGCATACCTGATGTTGTACAGGCACTTCTCTCCATAGTGGAGCTTGAAGGGCCTCTCCTGACTGCAGGTTGAACCCAGATTAGTGCACGGACTGTGGGGCTCACGCTTGATCCTCAACTGCAACCCGTGGAATGCCACTATGTGACAGAGAGAGAAAAAAAATCAGATTTACTGGTAAAAGGGATTCAGCTTTGTTATCAACAAGATAATGACATTTTCTAAATTAAAATCTTTGGAATCACATATAGACAAAAAAGTGTGTTGCTCTGGCCTTTCTTCATGTAGAATGGACTCTAAGCATGTTCATGTCCTGATAAAAATAGGAACTATATTTATCAGACAAGGAGAGCACCATCAATCAGGTGGCACTTTAATTTCATATCCCCACACTATCCCCCGTGCCTCAAAGCACTGTTGAGAGTTGGATGCTGATGTATCTCCTGTCTTGCTGTAAGCACTAAGTAAGTTAGGTTAGTGGAGTGCCTTAGTATGTAAAACATGTAAAGCATTGGCAAACTTTGACTAACTATGATTGGACTAAGCTGCAACTGAAGAAAACAAATATTTGTGATGAAACAAACTTTACAGTATAGAGAAAAAAAACCTTGAGAAATTATATTAGACCAAGAGTCAGTAACTGTAGCAGTTCAGTGTCTGAGCCTCAGATAAATTACAAAATACTATAAATTGTTTCCCAAAAATAGCTTTTATTATTTACTATTGTGAACAAGGTAGTAGTCCAATTCAGAGCTCATATATATCTTATAACTGAGCTACTGGTATGTTTTAGGGACATGGGTAAAAACCTGGACACAGAAAGAACTTGGATCACTGGTCCATGTGGAACCAATGCTCCATGTTATGCTACCCTTAATGTATTACTTTGATTTATATACATGTTTCTGATACCTATAAATGCCAAATACTTGAAAGAGTTAAAACAAGACCAGAAAAAAACACCACAGTGTAACTCAAAGGTAACCCCATGATTTTACTGTAACAAAATATAATAAATCTCATAAAAACAGAATAACAACAATCCTCTCCATTAACAAGAACTGCTGCATAAGCTTTTCAATCACAATACATGTTTTGATTTATTTTTATTAAGAGATCTTGGTTCCAGTCATGGTGCCTTGCAGCCAGGCTGGGCATCAATCAGACTGTCTGAGGAACAGGAAGCTGGATGAGGATATTATCATCCAGTGACAACTGTCAAGCCCTGAGATGGACTGGAGCCCCATCCAGGGTACACATCCAACCAATGTAGGCATTGCCCTGCCCCCACCCTTTTGTACTCAACCCCATCTTGACCAGGTTCATCTAACATATATTTCTCATGCCCATTCTGTCCCATGGACCTTCCTGTAAACCAATTCATATTCTGAATAAAATGTCTTTAAAGAGTCTTTTCTGCTTTTATCAGCATTTAAATATTTACTTGTATAATTAAAATTTTAACTGAGTAAATCTGTTACAATAATACTTGAGATATGGATTGTGGCAGCTCTGGTAGCTTCGGTATGCCCTGTCCAGGTGCATCTCTCCCTGTGCCCTGTGAATGCAGTCTTAAACTGCACACCCTCCTCCTTGACCCTGACCAGGACAAGTGAGGCTAAAACAGGACCGGATGCTATGTGTTCAGATCTAGAGTATAAATTGAATATTCTGTCTAGTGACAGTCTACTCGGTTAGACCTCTATTTAATCCTATTTTTATCTATCCATAATTCAGATATCATTTTGATGTTAAAAAGGGCTGAGAAAGAATATTAAAATCTTTTGCTGTCTATAAACTAACAGCTGTCCTCACCAGGGTGGAAATTTATGGATGCTGATTCCCAACCCCCTGGGAGAGTTGACCTTTACGTTCATTGATCGGAGGTTAAAAAGGCACCAGATAAAGACCTATAACTAGACACTACAGTGTGACACTTGTTAAGCAGTGGCTCCTCGCCGTAATTATGAGGGTGTAATGATATTGCCGATGCATTATTGTAGCTGCTGATGAAGATGTATCCTAAATTGACCAGCCAGCCACTTTTAGTTTGAATGGTTATTTATAAACTAAAGGCTCATTTCCAAAAAGCTATAAAATGCAGTATATATGTCCTTATACAGATACACATTGAGGGATACTATATGTTCATTAACTGTATATATTATTTAATAATATTTTACATTTATTTGTTGTTAATGAAGCATTTTGGGAAATTCACAGTGATTCAAAAGCTTTTGTTTTATTATGATTAAATATTGTTTGTTGTATGAATAATATACAAATTAGTCTCTGTATATATAAAAAATCCTGTTACTTTCTGCAATACCACTAAATCCTCTCAAATAATAAATGTACTAATAATATTTAAAGAGCAAACCAATAAAAATGCAAACTAAACAAGATTTAATAGTAGTTGCATCACAATAATATTTTCAGTGACCCAAAACAATTTTCAACACACCAAAACATGAACCACTTACAGCGGAAAAAAATGTCACTATAGATTTTAGTCTGAGGAACAAAAGTATACAAATCAATACAAAATGTATTTGCTCTTCTGTGGAGTCGAACCCTATTTTCAGCGGCGGGACGTCAAGCGTGTGACTGGTTCAAGATTGCAGCAATTACAGACACATTGATTTTTCTTAATGGACGACAGTATGAAGAACTTGGCCGTGCCATTTACTATTATTATTTATTTCCTCAAAATTTTGGTGATAGTTTAAGGATCTGTACAGATGGACAGGTTTAAAAGGAGATTTAAAAGTTATGCTTTTGGACTGATCTGTGGCAAACTACTATATTAACTTAATTCGAATGAATATATAATATATTACACACTATTATACATTATAACCCATATAATATTAATAAATGCTATTTGTTTGAATTGTGACACAGGCATGCTCATATAATAATTAATTACGCATATATAGCCTAGATAAAACATTAACATGGCAACAGTAAATAATAATAATAATAATAATAATAATAATAATAATAATAATAATGCTGTGACTGCCACAAGGACAAGCAAATGGAGACTCCGACTGATAAGAGTGAGTGAGTGAGTGAGTGAGTGAGTGAGTGAGTGAGTGAGTGAGTGAGTGAGTGAGTGAGTGAGTGAGTGCTCTATAGTTGCTGGTAAATTTACACACAAAATATGTTGTGCTTAGTATTTTTTTATGATTTCACATCTTAGCAGCACTGGATTACTGAGTTATTAGAAACCATGCCACATTTGTTAAATGAATTTAAAAAACATTAAAAAATTGTACCAATTCATGTTAAGACTATACAGATAAAAAGACATTTCAACGTTTCAATTAATGAACATTTACAGTCTTGTCAGATATGCTGTTGGTCCAACTTTTAAAGAAATATTACCCTCTAAAAACGCAATTTTGCATTTTGAAATATCCCCTAATTTTTGTGAGCAGTATAGCAGTGGGCAGTGCTGAGGAAAAACTGAGTGTGAGGCTGTGCCAGAGTGGACCCATATGGGATGGCTGCATGCTAGGATGCCCATTCAAGAGCACCACAACCGCGCCCTCGCCCTCCCACCATCTGGCTGTCCCTCCTCTGTCCGCGCCCACTATGCCAACTCACAGCACTGTGCCGGTTCAATGACACTGCAGTACAGTGCACAGAGCAGAAGCAGAGGGTATATGTACTTAAAATATACCTTGCTCTACAAAAATGACTAAAGAATCGAAACTGAGCTGAATTTCAGACAATTGCTTTTGTGTATGCACAATAACTTCTATTGTGTATTTAGTATATTGTGCTCAAAACATGGAGAAAAAAAACAACAGGCTCCAATGAGTAACAGTAACCTGTATTGTTTAATGGAATCACTTCCACTGGAAGACAAATCCCTCTGTTTTTTTAGCCTCCCCACTATGGTGCTTTGTTTTGGCTTATCCTTAAGACATAAGCTAGCATCATATCCCACTGTGCCACACTCAGTCCATGCCACTTCCGACACTGGCACAGAGTCCACTGATCACTTCAAGCCAAGTCTACTTCCTATGGCCATTTAAAGCATAACCGGGGATGTCTACAGGAACGGCACAACCTTTTGTGCAGGGTTAAAATGTTTTTGCCTGAATTGACCCTGCAATTTTAAATAATATTGGAGGTCTGGAAAAATATATGTATATTAAAAAATACATACTGCATGCGATCAAGCCTTCGTAACTGTACTTTACAGTAAGATATATTGTATGGCTAATTGAGAACTGAGAAAGATACATCTATGCAAATATGTGAAACATAGGGTGCAAATAGTCTGCATGTAGAACTAGAGATGTATGAGAAGTTATAATGACACATTAATACAACCCTGCTAATATCCTAAATATAAAATAAGCATTTATTCCAGTATACTGACCCTCATCTACGTCATATCTCTGTATTACTAGTCTGGCATATTTTAGGTTATCTGTTTTTATTTATTTGTTAATAGTTCAGACATTCTGATTTTCTGTGTAACCCTAAACACACCCCCAGACAGTCCCCTATGTATGTGTAATATTCTCGGCAAAATAAAACGAGAAAAAAGATTCTTATTTCAATTTCTGGCACAAATATAAAAACATGCATCAGACAAAATGAATTAATCATTAAAGTTTATCATCATGTTCTAACCTCCCTTACAGACAAAGGCACAATAAATATGAATGAAAAATGGCTTTGACTTACAGTTTTCACTTTGAAAATCAGGAACAAATTGCTCATCGTTGTCCGGAACCTGAGCTGAGGAAAGAGAATAAAGAAAAGAAGAGAAAAATATTAAGAAAAGGCCAGACGGTATTGGATTAGTTTCTTTCCTTCTTGCCTGTGGCTAAGTTAACACAATCCATATTTCAGATTTATTTAAATAAGTCATTTCCTCTATTAAGCTCCAATGATTTAGCCAGTAATGACTGAAAAATCCCAAATCTAGCCATGGGGACGTTTATTCGCTCATAATAAAGAAAACATATCCTGTAATTATATCAATAATCAAATTTCGACTTCATTTGCTGGACAGAACAGTGCCTTGAGCATGAAACATGTCTCGGTCAGTTCATGTGTGTGAACATTTGTGTCAAGCCAAGAATCTGTAAAAAGGCCAAAGTAACAATGAATATAAAATAAATAGTAACTAAACGATGACCGCTAGTCTATTGTAGCCACAATTCATTTTAGAGAGACAAGAGGACAGCCACGCACCCATAAAACACCTATGGTTCACACTGTCTAACTGGGACAAGTCTCCACCAGTGAATGCACCTGTACCTGCAGTGTCGGCTTTGCTCCAAACCAAGCGTGCTCCCTGTCCCTCCTCCGCTTGTGCCTAATGCTAAAATAATGAGGCCATTGTACAGTATGCAATTAAGCAGGCTCATGTTTACGTCCACACTTTTACACATCGAGTCGGTTGCTATCTCCCTCCAGCGCGACCCCATGCAAAAGTCAGTGTGGTAAAAGGCAGGATGAGCCCTGCGAGCGCCAGGCTATTAGCACATTAATCTGGAGTGATAAATATGGATTTCCATTTTCACAACAACACTAACATGTCACGGTAAACAAACTACACTGTACATTCATTTGTTTTAACGAGTGCAAGATGTTAATTTGTTTTGGGGTCTTTTTTTCAAACGCGCTCACACCCACTGGAAAATGTATTGTATGGGAGCCAGCTGAGAGGCCGTGGTCATCCAGAGCAAATATCATCCCAAATATGCACATTAATGATGTTACTCACAAAACTCACAAATTATCTGAAGACAAATTACTAGTAACAGATATACAGTGTTATTAGGCTGCCAGAAAGACTGGCTTTAAAGTCTTCTGGGTTCCTGGGTTAATTGAATTTGGTTTGACTGCAGGGTCTGTATGCATGAGAGCAATCTCATCCCCATGAGTTACTTTAAATAACAATATTAAAGAGAGAAGAAAACAGATAGGCGATATAGGCGAGACTGTACGACAACTGATCGAGGCAACACTACAGAGGCCTGAACTGGCATGAACATCAGGTTTGGAAACGCATCTGAACTTGTAGACCGAGGTCAGCCATCACGACCTACAACTTCACTGATACGGCAAAATAATTTGTTTAGATATGATAAGAAAATGTCCAGTCTCTGTCTGATTTATGAGAGACATATTGCTGGCTTCTTGCTGTCATGGCAGAAATGATGTGCACATGTCAAATGACCACCCAATCACCTCTTTAGTCTCTCTTGTCGGAAATTCAGTCTGTCTCTCATAAGTCATCCTCGTCTTTCCAATTACCTGAGACGATAAATCTCTGAAATGGTTTTAGTAGGTCTTCGTTTGGATTCTAATGGACAGGAAGTCGTTCATTAAACTCATCCACGATTTGTCTACAACCTCTGGCCACCATGCCAGACAGATGTGAGACAGACTGAATTGGGCTCTTCTCTGTAATATCCACATCAGTGAAAGTTTCTTCTTTCACCTCCCTGTCTTCTTTCCTGGAGCACTAAAATATTTAAATGATGTCTTATTCTTTAAAGGCCCTGAGGTGGAATCGCTGTAATCACACTGGCACTGAGGAAAGTAAAGTATCCTCAAATCTATTCCTAACCGCACTTCTCATTTCAACATTTTTAGTCGGATTGTGAGTGTTTTTAAATGTGTTAAAGAATACATGATGGTGGTCAAAGCTTATGAAAAATTTAGATTCCTTCTCATTCTTGTGTGTGGCAACTGCTATTTTAATTCACTTTATTAATACTAAGGTTTCTATTCATGTGTTATGGATCTGATGGTGTATCAGTTTTTATTTGTGCTTAGAATATATAAATATTATTTAAGTTGTAAATGTCTAACAATATGTAACTATTTGAATAATGATTTTAATATACTAAACACCATTACCATTAATTTTACATATATTTTTACATATTGTCACCAATTGAAAGAGACACCATTTGTGTCCCTAAAGCAAAGCACTGATTCAAGATTTACACAAGTGCTTTGCGTAGTTTTAAACCTAACAGTGTGCTTAACTTTACGAACTACATTGCTTTAAGGTATAGAAATGACAAAACTACTCGCAGGTTGTCAAACCTCCACCCTTAAATTACAAACTTAAAAAAAACTTCAGAAAGACGTATTAGAAACAAATGTTAAAGACGCCTCACAAATCTTGAAGTTGAATACTTCTAATTACATTACTTCTAAATAGTTCTAATTACAGAAAACTGTCATTGTATTCCATTATCTAGACCATGTAAAGTTTATAAACTATAATAATGAGCAAATATAATAAACGTAAAAACTTTTGGTAACCATCGATGCATAAATTTATCTACTTTTGAACAATATAAATAACAAATTAAACTATTGTAGAAATATATTTTTTAAATACTAAACATTAATATCATTAAATTAGGCATAGGTCACTCCTGTTTACATTATTTATGTCAGTCTTTACAAAATAATAAATACATCAAATAATAAAAGTATCACTAAGAACGCATAACATTTCTGTTCATTTTAAACAAAGAGGCAATACGATCTAAACAAAGAAACCTTTAAGCGTTTATTCATTTACGTAAGGGGCAGTGGATAAACCCTTTACAACAGTACTGAAAATCTACAGATAAAGTTTTGATCACCAATAAAATATTTCATTTCAGCCTTTGACTCATTCGCAACACAAACTATTGCAATTCACTAGGTATTCTAAAAGATATTGAATTCTTATAAATGTATTGCCGACAAAGATGACTTAATTTAGAGAGTTAAGTTGCATAAGGTACAGTCTGTTAACATCCATTTTTTTTGATAATTAAGTTTATGCCACCAAAAACTAAAAGTTACAAATATGTACTGCTTACAAAAATTAGGGGATACTTTAAAATGAAATCTCCCATAATAACATATTTTAATAATTAATTTTTGTGTGAGCTGTGTATATTATACTTACAGAAAGACTTGATCTGATTGATTTAATTATGGCATAGTCTGAATCGTGTACAATAATATTGATACAACTTTTGCATTCTCAATTTAAACTATGACGATTAAAACTGTGGATATTTCAGCCATATCAAATTAGTATGAAATACAATAGACAATTAAATAAACAAAACCTTTCAAAGCTTTCAAAACTTACCCTTTTAACACTTCCATCATTCTGAACAATAAACATATATGCCACCGTATACACCTCTAGAAAGACACTTTAAAGTGATCAATTGATACTAACAGTAAATAAAACACTAGTTAACCCATTACTGACCTAAAGGCCGGTGCTGTAAGCAAGGAGGAAACAAGCTGCTGGCGCTCAAGTCCTGAAGCATCCCGTTACACCACAACAAGCATGTCTTTCCATCAGAGGAAAAAAAAAATCAATCAACTCAAAAAAGTTGAGAAAAAAATTAAAAGCTGCGGCTCAGACGGAAAAAGTGTTTTAAAAGTTGTCCTTTCTCCTCAAAATAGATCAAAACAAGCAATACTGACAGCCGTTGTGCTTCAGAAAGATCTGGCTATACTATAAGAGAATGTAAAGTGAGAGAAAGACAGAAGCAGTGAGAGTGTGTGCATGTATGTGAGAGAGAGAGAGAGTGTGAGAGAGCGAGAGAGAGGTGGTGGAGGTGGCTTGGCTGCCGTAGCTTGTGCCAAAAGCGGGGGAGAACAGAGTGAGCGCGATCGCAAGTTCTCCTGGTAATTTGTGATGACACTCGCAGGAGAAGCTCCTTGGTCTCCCTCTAGACTCCTCTGCCGCTTTAATGTATGCATGACACACGAGGTGCCTTCGCCACACGCATTAATTGGACTGCATATTAGGGACTGTAACTTGAGGCATATTGCCTCCCCCCCTCCCCTGACTTATCTCTCTTTCCTCTCTTTTTAACACAAAAGCGAGCTTGTTGATCATCTTCTACCTTCAGCAAGGCCAGAGCTTTAATACACTGCACTCACCTTCTGCCAGCCAGGTCTCCTGAAGTTGACTGAGATCTTGGAAGAGTTCTGCGACAAAAACAACAGACACGGAAAGTGAAAAAAAAACCAAACAGTGCAATCACTTCCGTCGCTCTTGTAAAGTCAGACTCTTCTACCAGCACACACTTCAATGAGTCTCCAAGCTAAAGAATGTGTTGTGATGCTTGTGTAATTGAGATTTTTTACTGCACCGAGTGCAGCAAGCCAATTGTATTCAGTGAAACGTTAAGAAGCCGTGAAATGAAGATTGGCTTTCTCAGCTTACCCTCGGTGTCCAAAGCCAGGTCAGAGTTAATGAGTTTCTTTTTCTTGTCTTTTGCTGCTCTGTTGCTGCATGCTTTCCCCTGTGGATGTGAACCAGACAAACAATCAGTTTACCCAGAAGAACAACTGTGAATTCATACTGGAGTAAAAGTCATTTCAGGTGCCTTGATAAATATCACATCTCAGATCGAGATCGTACTGTTGCTTTAAGTGAAACCTTTCTCTCGGTAGTCTTATATTTGTGCAGTTTCTATGTGCATGTGAGATCTAGCGGCTGTAACAAAGCAGCAAACTTGCAGCTTACTTACATGTGCGTTAATGAAAGGCACTCGCTGGTCGTAAAGCGCGTCCATTCTGCGGATCTGGAACAGTGCTGGATCAGTGGCAGCTCTGTGCGCAGTCCGATCAGCCCCTCGCTGCACTGAGAGGACGGCTTTAAGCTGGAGAGGGAGGGTAAAAAGCATGAATGAAGTGCTCAAACCCGCAGAGAAGGTCCGCTTTTTACACGCTTCATTCACTGAGACGCGTGCGAGCGCGCAAGCTGGTGCGCTGTTTTTGGTGCTCTTTGCAAATCCGGCAACAATCCGTACTAAAGCGGTGTTGCAACAGAGCAGGTACGAGCAGACGCCAGGAAAACAGTCACATCCAGTGTTAAAACAACTATTAGTATCGGATTAACACATGCAGTTAACTCTGTGCATCCAGTTTAGCTTTCAGGCCCCGTACTACTCTACTAAGTAAAAAGTCAGACTAGTACACAGTTAACGCTAGAGTTACTGTCCATGCATACTACAGTATTTAGGGACGCTAGTTTGTATTTTTACACGAACTGTTTTCCCAGCGCAACGAGCCGGACTACATTGATATGGTTTCCTACCCAGTAAGCCTTTGCCCTGGGTTGAAATGTTGCACTCACCTCAGCTTACGGTAAGGAAGAACGCCGCTCAGTTTCTGCTCTTTCTCTGCGCCTGTGCGCGTGTGGCCTCCCTGCAAACCCTTACCGCCGCTGCGCGCTCTCATTGGCTCTCAGCATCCGAGAGTTTATCTGAGAACCGAGCGCGCCTCTCCGTTCCACAGCCATCAGGTGAACTAGGAGCTGGGTTCGGTGTGCAAGCCCATGCAAATCGGTATAGCCAAGACGTGAGCATAAGGGAAAAATACTTGTCTGTTGTAACTTTTTTTTTTTTTTTTTTTTTTTTTTTTTTTTTTT
>JAUZSU010174913.1:0-12913 GCA_034780255.1 Parotocinclus maculicauda | reverse complement strand
TGAATAAAATATTAGATGTTGGCATCTCCACATCATTGCATTCAGTTTTTATTCACAATTTGTTTAGCGTCCCAACTTTTTTGAAATCCGGTTTGTAGATTAATGAAAAAATCCATGCAGTAAAGAAAAGGATTAAGACAGCAGTGACAACTATGTTGTTTAATGACTTTTAACTTTGACCACTCTATACCACATGCGCAGCAGAAAAAAATCATTACAGATACACAAAAAGCATCATGTTATCACTGATGCTGCCTTTCTATCCTAGTTCTTTATTCAACTGCAGGCAATCGTTCATATTCAAATACACATACATATGCCACTTATCACTAATGCACCGACAAGCACTGGATCAGAAGGCCTGTTTGACCCAGCGTGAAAGATAAATTATTCCTGTGGAGAGACAAAGACAATCATGTAAAGCCAGAAAGAAGTAATCTGAGATAGCAGAGGGCAAATTGCTGTTAACAAGAAACATAAGAGGTTTATTTTGCTTTTCCACAGGAGCACCGGTGGAGAATAGGAAAGTAAAAGCACTAAATGCTTACTGTGGATAAAATAATTTTACTTGAGTTTGTCCTTTGCTTAATAATTTTGCTTATGCAGTCAAATTCTGCTGTCTGAGCTTTCACTATAAATTATTGGTATTTTAATGTATAACCTACTTTCTAAATTATTAACCTACTATAATGAATGCAGAACTGGAAACAAACAGCAGATGTCGTCTTACTAGCAAATTTTCTAGAAAAGTGTTAAATTCCCATATGAAGCATGAAGTGGGAATGACTGTGTGTACATTCTTCTTTACTACACTCCAATAAACAAAGGTGTTTTACAAACTGCTTTTCTCCAGGTCCATACTCAGACTAGGAATGTCAATTAGGAATGTCTACTGCTCTGTCTATTTATGCTCAAGCTCGGATGCGTTTCACCGTTATGTCCTCTGAGGGAGACAAGGAAGCTTTGGAGCTTTGGCTATCACTGCTTTATCTTGATATACTGCTCACATAAATTAGGGAATATTTAAAAATGAAATATCTTCAATAAAATATCCCCTATTTTTTGTGAGCAGTGTATATATACTGTACCTGACACTGCTCAAGTGCTTGAGGTGCAGTCATCACTCAATTAATAATAGGGAGATCATTATGTTCTGTCTTGACATTACCATGACTATCTTTGACTAGAACACCAAGAAAGCATTTAGTCAATTTCTGTTTGATCTGATATCAAGATTTTCATATTTACAGTTTTTAGTACAGGTACACATAGTATGTTAGGTTTTCTTGGGATTTTTTCATGATATAATCTGATTATCCTAAATACCTATTTTTATGAAAAGTGGCCAGTCTCAATCTATTAATTTTCCTGATTCCAATCATTTTATGAATTCTATCCAATAATGGCATCCATTTTTTTATATCTTCCAGGGTGTTTAAAGATACACTCCTCTTGGTGCAATGTTTGTTGGTGCCAAATCATTTGTAAACTTTTGACCTTGACTGTACAGTGGTACCTTAGTTCTCGATCACCTTGGAACTCGTCAAATTCAGGTTATCGACCCTTTTTGGCTAGAAACATTTGTCTCGGTTCTCATCGTATGCTCCTTGCCCGTGCCTAAATATTTGTACATTATTATAAATACTAAATATATTTGTATATATTGCACAAAATAAATCCTTCTACCTACAGGCAACACTAAGCTTTGTCCCTAGGTGTGTGCGCAATCTTGCATGATATTCAGGGCCCATTTCCACAGGAAAATCTTCTGCGTTCACACACATGACCAGCATAATGATTTTACACCATACTTTTAAGGTTGTGGTGTGATCACAATAAAGAGCCCTATGTGTGCTAGCAAATCACATTTTAAAATGACTGTTCAATAAATCACCCATATCCTTTTTTCACAAGTCCTCTGCATATCACATTCTCGATCAATTTAGCTGAAGTCGGGCCACAGAAACATGGCAGGTCACGATGCTATTTCAGTCAAGCATATTGACAGAAAATGGAATGGCATATTATTCAACCATTATTACAGTGCAGCCAGTGTTATTTAATTATAAGATTATCAGTGTAGCAATATTGCCTGGTGAGAATATCATCCTCTAGCCCAACAGACAGATGATTTCCTTACTTAGAATAAAGTAAATGAATGAATTCTCAAACTTTTTATGTCATCCTCCTTGTCTTTTCCCACCTCTTTTGCTCAAAGTTGTATATGGCAAATGAGTGAACCAAACTATGTACATGAAATAACCTTGGACATGGCTATTAATAGCACATGACAACTGTATAAATGAACATTACAGGTCAATAGCTGTCCTTCATGATCTGAAATTCCCACAGGGAGCTTACAGTGGACAATTAGGCTGTCAGGTGTCTGAGATGTGTGTGTGTCTGTGTGTGTGGTGTTCAGTTTATGTATTATTGTGGGGGACAAATGCCCTACAAGACAGAAATATCAGACATTAGTTGCCTTTTGGGGACATTTTACCAGTCCTCACAGAGAAAACTGTTTGATTATAAAAGTGTCAACTATCCTTTGAAAATACATAAGAGCTACATGAGAACTTTATGTTAAAGTTATGGTTAGATGTAGTGTTATCTATAGCATTAATTATGTTAGTGGAAAGTTCTCACAATGATAACAAGACAGAAATGCCAAAAACACAACAAATTACAGTTCAATTTTCTGTAAATTAAAAACGGAGAATATAGTCACTGTAGGGACCAGCAAAAATGTTACCTCAACATAAACAATTTAATATTTAGTCATCACAATGATATAGAAACATCCCTCCCATACACACAAACACTTGGCCGACATATTTTTTCACAGTCAGTTTCCAACATACAACTAGCCTAACCTACTTTTCTAAATAGCTGTTGGTACATGAGCGATAGAGACAAGGCAAACACAAGAAACATGATCTCTACACTTTATGACTGAATATTGATCACACTATGTTACCAAAATTATGTAAACAGCATGGAGGCCAAAACCCCAAAAAGGGCGGGCGAGCTCAAAGAACCAAAACCAGACAACGAAGCGAAAAACCCCCTGCAAGGAAACAAAAACTGCTTTTAACGAGCGAGCGCGAAATCAGCCTCTAAGGGTGATGAGCAAAATCAGCCTCTGACGGGCAACGAGCGAAATACAGCCTCTGACGGGCGACGAGCGAAATACAGCCTCGAACGGGAGACGGACATGGAAGGCCTCCGACGGCCGGGGGGGACAAGGACATGGACGACCTCTATTAGCCGAGAGACAAGGACATGGACAGTCTAAAAGCTGGGAAAACAGGGACGGCCACTAATAGCCGGGGAACCAGGGATGGCCTCTAATAGCCGGGGACAACGACAAGGTGCGAACCGAATGACTAGGGCGCGGCGAGGAGCCGACTTGACCAAGGTGCGGTGAGGAGCCGACTTGACTAAGGCGCGGCGAGGAAGCCGGATAACTAAGGCGGGACGAAAAAGCTGGATAACTAAGGCGCGGCGAAACAGCAGGATAACAAGGCGCGGCGAAAAAGTTGGGTAACTGGGCGCGCCGAAAAGGTCGAAAAAACTAGGCGCGGCACGAGCCGAATAAACTAGGCGCGGCGTGCCGACTAAACTAGGCATGGCGAGAGCCGAACGAACCAGGCGTGGCGAGAGCCGAACAAACCAGCCGTGGCGAAAGCCGAACAAACCAGGCGTGGCGAAAGCCGAATAAACTAGGCGTGGCGAAAGCCGAATAAACTGAAAAACGGCAACTCAAAAGGGGAAACCGAAACCATTAACGTAACAGAGAACTCAAATAGCGGACGAAGGGAAGGAAAAAACAAACCGGAACAATGGCAGCCATCAGTGGCTGGGCGGCGTGAGTTAACATGGACTGCAACCGCTGTTTTCTTCGGGGCAAAGCTATTTGTCACGACTGGTTGGCGGTAAAGCAGCGGAGACACACGCAGAGTGCAGGGCAGGCAGGAGTTTATTATAACCAGACACAAAAGCAATCCAAATGAGGAGCCCGAACACAAAACATAGCAAACCGGGCGATGGGGAAAACGGAAAAACACAAAGCACGCTCTGGGCGTGAACGCCGAGATAAACAAAACAAAGCTTCGCGTCCGTACGACGCTCAGCGCGAGTCTAAATACGGCCGCAAAAGTAGTCATAGGTGTGTGCAATGAGTGCGCGCGTGGCTGCGTTAAATGATGCAGCCTGTGTGCGTGACACATATAGCCAACTCAATTGTAAGGACAAACAGCAACTCTGATACTAAAATACAGTTATACACTTCTGATTAGACCACTCATTGGTTAAATATTGCCTCTGGGAACAACCAAGAACAAAGAAATTACATTGACTGAATAACTCTCTGAAACGTTTTCATGGTTTGGACTGGACCAAATTCCCAAAATCACAAAAGTGTCACACTTAGTTACTAAGGTGTTCAGCACAACCCATTCTACTTGCACTGTCCATCTTTGGAAATGACTATATGCTTCATATTGTGACCCTGGTTGCACTGTGTGGCTACATTAATATTGATTACTTGTTAAAGTGATGTCTACGTGGTGTTGGTCATATATTGTGTGATGCTGGCAGCTACTGGGGGAGAAAACCATTTCCATTAATTTTCAACATGATTAACACACACAAGCTGGGACTTCATAGAAATGGAGTTTGGGGTGAATACAATCTTTCAGAGGGCTCTGAATTTTAAAAGTGCTCCCACCCAACTGACAGGTATTGATATGATATAGGAATGTAAAATGAAAGTCATGACAGTGATGACAGGCATCAGTGATTATCAATTCTCATGTGGCTGGAAAACATGTACAGTACATTTTAAAAATCCTTCATTAAGACTTTTACTGAACCACATAGTAATAACTTTAAATGAGGTGTTATTTGGCAATGTGGTATACATTGGTGGTTTTGTGACCAAAATGTTCAGGCAGTGGACTGCAATTGCAAAACACAGCAGTGGGCTGACCAAATTCTCAGGAGGTGTAGTTAGGCGTGCTGCTGTGAAATTTAATAAATTCCTTTTACTATTTTCATAACTGTGTGTGCCAGTGGCTGATCACAGTCCTTTTTAATTATACAATTACCTTCCACTTGTAGCTTTTGTGTCAGTTCTTTAATGGCAGGAGCCATGCATACACACAGACATTTGAGCTTTGTGTTGTACATTTGTAAGTTTTTGCATGTGCAAGTGCTCTAGTTCAGCATTTTGTTTAGAGTAGTCCTTAGTTCTGGCATTATGATAATTATATGATGCTTTGAGCATATTTGCAAGTTACATTTTCAACTTCTGTTTGAATTAATTTAATTCTTAAAGGTTTATTTTCTGCATCTGAATAATTGTTTTGCTTTTATTTGATCATATCCCCTATAACTCCATATAATAAACTTTTCTTCTTTTCCCTCACTCACTTATTCAAACAGTACCATTTACCGACAACATATAATAAAGATACCATGACTTTTTTGTTATGTTGCAGGTTTAAATTATGCATTAGTCAGCTGAGGCCTGTTAACACTGAGTACAACATGCTAAGGCAAAACGCCAGCATAGTGGCATCTAGGCAATGAAATCTCCAGTCGATGACAAGCCTGCTGGTACCATAGCTTGAGGCTTCTTTGACTGAACAGCAAGGACAGCAGCAGACAATTCAGCTGCCCACTAGTGGTGGAGATGGCACCATGTGCCATCCTGACACTGTGTTTTTTCATTAACACAAAAATAGCCACTTAGAGTAATAGAAAAAATATCACTAATGTTTGCCCAATTTAGCAAGAATCTATTGTTAAATCATTAAACTATAAAGATCCCAATTCAAAGAGAGTGACCAGAATAAAATAAAGAATATTTAATCAGATAATACATCATTAAATATACAGTACTAATATACAGAACCTCATATTCAGCATCCAGAAATTAACTAGACATTAATAGTTACACACATTGAAATGTGAACCTGTGAATGGCAATCTGCCTCTGTATCTTTCTTTGAGCATTTGGTATGTCTGATAAACATTTACATGGGAACTGATTTGCTGGGGTATCTCAGCTGTGTTGTGGTGCACTCGTACTGTGCTGAGTGACAGTGTGCAAATTGAAAAGTAAGAAAATAGCAGGCAAATTGAACTGACTGAATGACAGACTGGTATCAATACAGTTCTTTAAGGAGGTATATTCTATTTAAAATACGACACGGTTCTGTGGAGCCTGTTACCTGAATGACAGCATTTAGACAGCTGGGTGTACTCAGTTAGCCTTATACTGGCAATACACACTCTTCCTCTAGGGCTGTTAATCCGTTAACGCCGATGCTTTTTAAGGTTTTTAATCAGATTTACATTACTTGTCTATATGAGGCACCTATAGTTACTGACTGTGTTTGAAATGGTCCCCAATCAGTATTTCCCAAATTGCACATTGTAGTAGCATATGAGAAAGTGATTCATATATCATTTGGATTTGCTAGCTACTGTGTGGAAGTAATGTCCATTGTATGTTTATACAATGGACATTGCTGCCACACAGTAGCTAGTAAATCCAAATGATATATGAGTCCAGAGTAACACTGTTCAACAGCACTCATTTCCAAATATAGTGAGGGAGATCACTGGTAAATATGCTCATTCTCTGTGGAAAGATATTCAGTCTGCAGAAAGACAATGAGCCAAAACACATATTTGCAACAACTGTTTGAAGCTCGAATCTCCTGACTTAAATGCCATTGAGAATTTATGGGGGCACTTGAAGGGAAAGCCAAACATTTAACTATATTGCAAGATACTCTTTAGGATACAGGGGAATCACTAGCAGGCACCCACCTAAGCACAATTGAGCATTTCGTTGGGTCGATGAAAATGGAAAATGGACACAATTTTTGACTGGCCCCTGCCTATGAATTCTATGTCCTTCAAACAGCCATGAATACAATGTTGAGCTTGAGTGGTTGTGCTTCAAACATCAGGCGGAAACATTCCACTCACCTTTGATCATTAGGAGAACCCAGCATCTGAGGTCATCAGCAGTGCACCCAAGCTCAACAATAGAAAGGAACACTTCCACTAAACCACTGAAACAGCAGTATAGAACTGTGGCAATGAAGCCTGCACAGGGCTGAAGGCAAGGCAGTGAAAAACACTGGGGGAATTACTGGAATAATTCCGGAGAATTGCTTACAGACTAATATTGTTCAGGTCAAATATGACACTCACTAGCACCCATCCACCTACAGGTCCACTATCTGCCCTAAGCTAAGCATTAAGTCTCTACGAAGAATATATTGAACTTTCCAGCAGCCTGTGGGTGGTATTGTCCATGTTGGTAAACTAATTTAATGGTGATTGGATTAATACCATTATCACAATTAATTGTATCACATATTGATGACACACTGGACTAGATGGACAGGTCATGGTGGTTTAAGAAGTGCAACCTCATCCAACCTAAATTACGAAGTGGCAGAGTGACTGGGAGGGTCTGTGCATCATCCTTAAATTAACTGGGTTAATTTCCGTCAACTGGGTTTGAGGCAGAGGGTATCAGTGTTTGGTTGATAGCATCTCACCCTGTACCTAATGTATATACCATCAAACAACTTGGGAATGGTGGTACCCCACAGATGGGCACATCATAGGTTACATCATCATTGGCATGTGTTCAAAAATTGCTATGTTTATGTGTTGTGTTTAGCAGTCATGCTCCATGCAGCAACATGCAGGTTAAAGTAGCGCAGTTTGTGTGAGAATGAAAACAGGCCTCACCATGGTCAACCAAAGAGGTTGAGAGCTTGTGCTTAGCACAATATCCAGAGGTTGACTTTTGAAAATGTTGTCAAGCGTGTGTGGTGGCAACCAGGTGAGGAATGCAAAGAAAAATGTCTTGCTTACAGTTAAGCATGGTGGTGGAATGTCTTGGTTTGGGGCTGCATGAGTGCTGTGGGGAGCTATAGTTCTTGAGATAACCATGCATGCCAACATATACTGTGACATACAGAAGCAGAGCCTGACCACCTCTCTTTGGAAATTGGGCTGCAGGGCAGTATTCCAACAGGATAACGACCCCAAACACACCTACAAGATGACCACTGCCTTGGTAAAGAAACTGAGGGTAAAGGTAGGGCATGCTTAAACGGAACGTGGAGGAGCTCCACCAGCTCTGTGATGTCATCATGTCGCCTGTAAAGCTCTTGTGAACTCCATGCCCAAAAGAGTTAAGGCAGTGCTTGAAAATAATGGTGGCCACACAAAACCTTTTGACACTTTGTACACAATTTGGCCATTTTCTGTACTCTTGTTGCCAGTGGCTGAGACATTAATGGCTGAGTGCTGAGTTATTTTGAGGGCACAGCAAATTTATACTGTTATACAAGCTATAGACTGACCTTTAGATATCAAAGTGTCATATCTTCAGTGTTGTCCCGTGAAAAGACATAAATAGTTACAAAAATGTGAGATACTGTATGTGCAGATTTTCGTTTCTTTTCACCATAAGGTAATAATATAGTTAATTTAACCCCGCTCTGTCTGTTAAACCAGCTGTTTTAGCCTTATTCAATTCTTAGACTTATTTTGTGGACTGTTAATTATACTTCCCACAAAAATTAGAGGACACTTTAAAATGAAATCTCCCATAATTAAACATTCATTATTTTTTTGTGAGCACTGTATTATTCACAATAAGCAATTGTCTTGTTTTCTTTCTTTGTCAATGCTATATTATAATATTTCCATGTTATTCACACAGTAAAATGGTTTTGTGTATCACAATATGGAGTGCTGATTTATAAATTGAGTAAAAATGTTCATTCCTTGATTACATAGGAAAAATTTCATAAAAGCAGATTTAAACATACATGTTATAGTCGTGATATACAGGTGATTGTACCTCACCTGTAGAAAAGTTTAAAATGATGATTAAATAATAAAGCTAACAGAAGGACAGAAAGCCTGATTCTATGTATATTTAATAAATACTTTCTAATGGGAAATATCAAAATGCCACACCCACGCTCTGCTCGGTGGACCATACCCGCACACACATGATCACCGTCACCCTCGTATTAATCACACACACCCGTACCACATTTCACTCCTCATTACACACCCTACTTATTCACCCCGTCCACACTCCGTCCTCGCTAAGTCTATTGGTCCTATTGGAGTTCTAAGCGTTCATTCTACCCATGCATTATTGCGTTTACTCACTGTTGCCGACTCGTTTCCGTCCCTCGATATTCGCCTTCGCCTCACCCTATTGAATCCTGTTTCGCCGCGTTTGGTATTTCGACCCTGGACTGTTTTGGTTTCCGATTTCTGCCTGCCGATTTTGTATCAAAGCCTGTCTCTGAAACTCTGCGAGTGCCTTTACCATTTTTTCTATGTCGCCTGACAGTAGACTTAGCTGGACTCGTCACCTACATCACGGTTCCCATTCACTTCCAAGTCGGGGCCACTCACCGGGAAACCATTTCGTTTTTCCTCCTAGACTCCCTTACTCACCCAGTCATCCTCTGACTCCTGTGGCTCTGTAAGCATGACCCCTCCATCTCCCGGTCAATTAAAGAAATCGTGAAATGGTCCCCCAACTGTCTCTCCCCCTTTCAAATAAATGCCCTCCAGGCCACCCCACTTCGCCCCAACGTCCCCCAGGAATACCTTGAACTAGTCCCAGTGTTTGGGGAGGCCACCATCACCACCCTACCCCCCACAGGCCTTACGACTGTGCCATTAAACTTTTGGAGAATGCTACTCTCCCCAAGGCTCGTTTATACCCCCTGTCACCAGCTGAAGAGGCTGCCATGAACACCTACAGTTCGGAGTCCCTCCGGTCTGATCCGCCCAACCAAGTCCCATCTCTTGGCCGGATTCTTTTTTGTCTCCAAGTCTGACGGATCACTTAGACCATGCATCGACTACTGGCAGCTGAACAAGATCACCAGGAGTTACGCATACCCTCCCCCTCTGGTAGCCTTAGTTTTGGAACAGCTCCGTGCGGCACACTGGTTCACAAAACTCGACCTACTAAACGCTTACAACCTGGTGCGTATAAAAGAGGGAGATAAATGGAAAATGGCCTTTAGCACTAGCATGGGGCACTATGAGTACCGCGTGATGCAGTTTGGTCTGGCTAACGCCTCGGCGGTCTTCCAGGCTTTCATGAATGATGTGCTCCGGGACATGCTGGGGCATTTCATCACGGTCTATCTGGACGACATCTTGGTGTATTTGCCAGACCTTTCCTTACACATCGCCCAGGTCCGACAGGTGCTCCAGAGGTTACAGGACAACCATCTCAGGGTAAAGGCAGAGAAATGCTCTTTACACACCCAATCTGTGACCTACTTGGGCTGTGTCATTTCCCCCATAGAGGTGGCCATGGACGACAACAAGGTGTCCGCCATCCTCTCCTGGCCTCGCCCCCAGACGGTCAAGGACCTACAGAGCTTTCTGGGATTCGCAAACTTCTATAGGAGGTTTATCCGGAACTTCAGTCGAATTGTGGCCCCTCTCACAGCACTCCTTCGGGACAAGCCCCGTTCCCTCCTCTGGTCAGCGAAAGCTGATGAATCCCTCCAAAACCTAAAGACGGCTTTTACCCAGGCCCCGGTGCTGGGTCACCCTGACCCCAGTTGCCCCTTTGTGCTCGAGGTCGACACCTCCTCTATTGGAGTCGGGGCCGTCCTATCCCAACGCCTCGGTGAACCCCCTAAACTACACCCGGTGGCCCTTTTCTCACACAAACTGACGTCCACAGAGCGCAACTATGACGTGGGAGACCGGGAACACCACACATAATTATCTGGAATACCTGAAGGTCGCCAAACGTCTCAAACCCCTGCAGGCTCGGTGGGCTCTTTCCTTTTCCCGTTTCAACTCATCTCCTAAACACAAAGGCAGACCCGCTCTCAAGAAGCCTTGAGCCCTCATCTGAGTCTGCTGACACCCCAAGGCCGGTCTTGCCAGCATCACGCTTTCTCTGAGCTATTCAGTGGGATTTCGAACAGAACGTCAACGAGACGAGGCCCTGGCCCGAAGACATCCCCCCCGAGGAACCCTACCTGACAAAAAATATGTCCCACCCAGGTTCCGAGGTCAACTGCTAACATGGGCCCACAGTTCTCCACAGTCTGGACACCCCGGGGAATCCCGGACGTAGCAACTTCTTTTCTCAAGCTTCTGGTGGGAGACCATGCACAGGAACATACACAAACTAGTGGCTTCCTAACCCTCCCGGCAGGTCGCCTCAACCCTCTACCCATCCAACGGTCATGGGTGGATTCTCGGGAAATCCTAGACCCCCTCCTCACCCGGGAGTTACATTCTGGTCACCCCAACCAGCCAGCCCCCCGGGGTAAGTCTACCCTAGCCCACCAGCCTGCCAGATCCCGCCCTCGCGCTCCCCGGACGGGTCCTTCAAGGGGGAGCACTGTCACACCCATGCTCTGCTCTGCGGACCATACCCGCACACACACGATCACCGTCACCCTCGTATTAATCACACTCACCCATACCACATTTCACTCCTCATTACACACCCTACTTATTCACCCCGTCCACACTCTGTCCTCACTAAGTCTCTTGGTCCTACCGGAGTTCTAAGCGTTCATTCTAAGCACATGTATTATCGCGTTTACTTACTGTTGCCGACTCGTTTTCCGTCCCTCGATTTTCGCCTTTGATCCTGTTCACCGCGTTTGGTATTTCAACCCTGGAGTGTTTTGGTTTCCGATTTTTGCCTGCCGATTTTGCATTAAAGCCTGTCTCTGGAACTCTTCGTGTGCCTTTGCCATTTTTTCTACATAGCCTGACACCCAGTCATTTGTTGCTCCTGTCCCAACTATTTTGGGAATGTGTTGCAGATATCAAATTCAAACCAAGTGAATATTTGCAATGAACAATAAATGTATCAGTTTGAACATTAAATATCTTGTATTGTAGTGTATTCATTTGAATATGGGTTTAAAACGTATTCTATTTTAATTTATATGTCTGCTTTTGTTGTTTGTTTAGCTCAGTTTTAGTTTAGTTTTGTTCATTGAGCTAGAATTGGGCATACTTTACGGGGCTAAAGCTGTTTTCTGGTCTCTGCTCCTTGCAACCTTTCTCATCATTCTTACTCAGTTTGTCTCTCTGTCGGTCATCTTGTGTGATGTCTTTTGCAATCCGATAGATTTCAGCACTTGAGAGTTCAAACAAACCTTTCTTAATGTTCCAGTTTAGTGTTTTGTCGACATGGTGTGTATAGATTCAATGACGATGTTTCGTCGTGATGTCATTGTATCAGCAGTGTAGCCCTTAGGACATTGGGGTGTGTTGATCTCAAGATCAGGTGTGCAGCTCGTTAGCTTAAAACTTAGATATATTTTGTATGTCTGCTTACAGTTTTACAGTGAGTCTTAAGTAACCCAATGACTTTTCACATTTTCATGACTCCACTCCTCCTGAGTTTGTGGAGGAGTGTCTCGGAGAAGGTCTTGTAATGATTTTTCAAGAGAATTGGAAAGTCTTCTGAGTATCGGTGCCTATATTCACTGGAATGCTTAATGTGTGAAATCATTAATTATGTGATTTTCCTGCTCATTCTAAAGGACATAGAGTGGGTACGGAAAGTACTCAGACCAGTAATTTTTTCATTCTTTGTTTTATTTCAGCCATTTGCTAAGATCAAAAAAAGGTCATTTTATTTCTCATTAATATACACTCAGCATCCTAGCGTGACAGAAAAAAACAGACACATAGAAATTTTTGTAAATGTATTAAAAAAGAAAAACTGAAATATCACATGGTCATAAGTATTCAGACCCTTTGTTGTTACACTCATATTTAACTCACAAGCTGTCCATTTCTTCTTATCCTTCTTGAGATGTTTCTACTCTTTCATTGGAATCCAGCTGTG
>JAUZSU010174893.1:0-12914 GCA_034780255.1 Parotocinclus maculicauda | reverse complement strand
CACACACACACACACACACACACACACACACACACACACACACACACACACACACACACACACACACACTCTCTCCATTGACATAATGATTACTGTAGCTAATAAATCGCACACCTAACCTTAACCTCAGTAACCTAATGGTGATCTTTTGACTCTTTTCTTTTTTTAATGTTGCAGTTTCTGTATAAAAAGCAGCAAGTTCTTTTTATCCTTATGGTCGTCTAAATATAATATAATAAAACGTTTCTCTCTCAAACACGTACGTGTACACACACACACAAACACACACACAGTTAGCGTGGGTGGTCAAGGACACACGATAATGAAGTATGCTTTTAGAGAGATAAAAGAGACCCAGGTGCCACATTTTGACTGAAGCTCTAGTGTCCGAATGATGTAGCTTCCGGCCTGCTCCTGGCGCACATAATTCTGCATAGTTCCCTTTTGACCCTTTTCCCCTTCCACAGCTGTCTGCTCAATTACAGCTGGCTGTTCTTTTTCTGTTAAAACCCTTTCCTGTTGCTTTCCTCCGTGCCAGATCTCGTCATTCATGTGCTGATTGTCTGTTTCTGCACCGTGTTCCTGGCTCCTCTGGTTCTCATTACGGTTGGTCTAGTTCTGTTCTGTTTCTTTACTTCTGTTGTGTGTTTCCTGCCACTGTATCTGGTTGTTAGCTTTAGCCATTCGCTTCTATTGAGTGTGTCAGCATTAGCTCCACATCTCATTTGTTTTTTTATTTACCTTGTGAGCCCTCTGTGTATTATAGTGTTGTCCTGCCCTCCTCATTTGTTCAAGTGTTTATTGCACATCTTGATTTAGTTTTTAGATGTCCCCGGTTTCACTTCCTGTACAATGTTGTGTATGTGTATTTGCACTCACAGCATGCCAGTCCTCGTTCCTGTTCCCATTTTGTACAAAAGACCAGTATGAACAAAATAATGTGGAGTTCCGTTCCTGTTAGGTAGTATGTGGTTGGGTTCGTCAGCAGACGAGTACCAGTCCTATTGGAGAAACGCTGAGGCTGGCTCCATCTCACTCCCCTATCACCAAAATGTGCGGGAGGATGCTTCTGTTGCCTGCACCGCGGATCCTGCATTCACCCCAGTGCCTGTGCCCAGAAGTTCCACGCAAGTGGTCACACCCACGAGTTTAGTGCCTGTGCCCCCACTGGCCAGTACCACGAATGTGCTCATGACAACCACATCCACACCTGTGATGCTTGTGGACTGCGTCTAATGTCTGTGCCTGCTCAGGAAGTGCTGGAACCCCTGTTCACCAAGGTGGCACTGGAGACAGCACACTTCCCCACCATGGACTGGGCAGCTATAGTGAACTATTACAGGCAGTGCTGGGCAGCCTCTGTGTCACCTTCATGGATATGGCCCAGGGCACTGCAGTCCTCATACGCTGCTGAAGGGCATGCACATGCCCCTGTAGCTACAGGTTCTCCAGCTGAGGATTCTGAGGTGTTGGATTCTTCAGCCAAGGCCCTTAATGAGCCTGCCATTGCCTGGTTTTGGCAAGGATGCGCAAACCTTGGCCACAATGGCCAAAGCCCAGGCAAATAGGACAATTCCAACAACAGGCAAGCTACAAAGCACACAGGCCAAAGATGATCCTAGAAATGACAGTTGATGGAAAAATACATGTCTTTGGAATGTAAGAGGAAACCAGTCTACCTGGAGATAACTCACAGAAACAAAGGGATAACATGCAAACTCAACACAGGTGGTGACTGAGCCAGAAATTGAACCTGGATTGAAGAAATTGAATCTGGAACTGTGATGTGACAGAATTCAGCACTAAGCTACTGCACCACCCAATAAATATCTACACTAGCAGTACAGTGGGCGTGGCACTGTCCTAGGATGCCACCTGTATAAAACAGTCTGTATTGTAAGCTTGTTAGATTGTTAGATGTATTGTAAGCTAATTAGCAGAAAGTGCATCATTACACAATATAATAATCACTTCTCATCAAAACAGGACTACTAATCAAAGTATAGATCCTTTCTTGATTACATGTTCGTCATTACTGAACAATAGACTTTTAATTAACCATTCACTGTGTGTCCATATACTGCATAATAGTGGTTAATTACACTGGGATAATGCATCTACACATCTTTCTGTATTGTCTAAACATTCTGACATGTTTCTATTGCATTATATTTACAGCTTCTATCAATCCTAAAAGCATCCCAAAACCAGTAGATAACAAGCTGAGTTTAGGACTGAGTTTAGGTTTTTTTAAATTAAAAACCTGCAGGGGTGAAAACCTGGACAAAGGAGTCTGCTAAAAGATGTAAACGTTTATTGACTGTTTCTAATCTCAGCACACAAAATAAAACCAATAATCTGGTTAATTTAAAGTAAGGTAATTAGATTAGCCCTTTCAAAACTATCTTCAAGATAACGTTGCAGATTATGTCTTTAATCACGTCATTTCAAATCAACACAGGGTGCGTTACCTCAGTAATCTGCCCAATGCTGCATAGGAATACGAGCAATGCTTCTCTTTCCAAAGCTTTAGATCCCACTGCTACATTCAACTTCTTGGTCTCTCACATGCCAAACCCCTCTGCACCTGACCCAACTCAAAAGTTGTCTCGCTAGAGGCGGGGTATGAACTAGAGTGGCAGGACTAGGTGGCGGTCTCTCATGTGTTCCTCTTGTCTTAACTGACTACTTCCACATTTACATTTACTTCACTTACAATCCAAGCAATTGTAGGTTAAGGGCTTTGCTCAGGGGCCCAAATGTGGCAGAGATACGGTTTGATCCCTAGGCCTTTTGGTCCATAGTCCATAGGCCACCACAGCCGTGATATAAAAATTAAAATTGGTCTATTATACATCTTAGTTCCATCTGAATACAAACATTACAACTAGTACTACAAAACTAGTACAAGCAAAGTCAACACCTGCTGATAGTACAGAGATTTGAAGGCAGAAAACAACATTTTATAAGAGATACAAAAATAATTATTTGAAACTAATTATGAAAAATAATTATGAAAACTAAAGTTTAACAAATATTAATATTTTAACGTTATATGCATTACACTTGACATTAAGACAAAAGTCTATTAAATAAAGCTGGACAAAATGCACAACCTGATTGAACATTAAAGCCTCCTGAAGTCTCTCTCTTACACACACACACACATACACACACACACACACACACACACACACACACACACACTGCTGCTTTAAATTTTATAAGAGATACACAGATAATTATTGCAATGTACATAATTAATATTGTAGCTCCTGCTTTGGTCTTTTCTCAGCATTGGAATCCTGAGTGATGCAAGTTTGCAGAGATGTGGTGGTTTTTATTAGGACCCAGGTACGCGGGATAAGCGTATCCCACAACGTATAATACGTATAATAATATAGAACAACTGAAAAGGGATGAAGAGCGGAGTGTAAGGCTCCTAACATAATAAAACCGAAAGGATAAAGGGGTGCGCCGAGGTTTCCTCCCGAGTGGGAGCAACGCGCAAACTGGTCGTGAGAGGGCGCCAAAGCGGCAGTCGGGGCAGACGTGCAGAAAGCACGGTTTTGGGACGTCTTTTAAATGGCGAGGCAGGAAGGTAGTCCGAACGCCAGGGAGCGAGCGTGAGTGCAAATGGGCATGCAATTAAATGAAAGCCGAACTGGGACACGTCTTACAGAGTGCGTGTTTACCCGGTGGCTACTCTAGCCGGGGCATATCTCAAGTCAGCAGCCGACTAGAGTCAAACTCAAGAGAGCGCAAGAGCGCCGGACGCGTATACTTCTAACGAACTACCGGGTAGCTGCTCTAAAGAGGGCACCGAAGCGCCAGAGGGCGCGCATGAGCTCGAATTATGCGCTTCGGCCACTTCCGCGATTTCTTCGCCGCCGCCCTGCGCTACGTGCACGGATGCGCAAAGAGCGCGCACGTGAATACATCGCGAGAGGCGCCCAAGCACCAGAGGGCAAGCATCAGCTCAGAAACAAAAAAGCCAGACCGGGACGTGTCTTATTCAGGACGTACACCCGGCTGGAGTGAGGCTAGGTAGGTGCCGACGACTGAAGAGAGCTGGCTCAAAACGTGCGAGAAGCGCACGAGTACGGAACGGGAAAATCCTCAAAGTGCCCCTAACAAAGTAAATTCCTCGGGGGTTACCCGCCCATACCAGTCCTTCGGCACTAAAAGTCCCCGGAACTTTACCACTATCTCTAGGGAACACGGAAGGGCGCCGGTGGTCAGACGCGCGAACCGAATGGAGATGGAATCCCGTTGGAATAACGATGACCTGGCCCTGAACAGCGCTAAAACCACACCTTTATAGAACGTGTAGCAGCTGTTTGGGATCAGAACATAATTACAATAAATGAATATAAGGCCGCCTCACCGATAACTCTGTAATGGCGACCGGCGAGGACGACCGAACGCTCCAGGGGAAGGTAGGAACAGTAACACTTAGAGGCAACTGCTATTTTTAAATATACTGGTACACTGGTAGACAACTACCAGTGTTTATTAAACAAAAAATAAAATCAGATCGAAAGTCCAGGCTTTATTAAGCCTACATGCCAGCAGTGTGCAGATCTTCAGCGCTCCTATCTGTAGTACAAATGCAAACCAAAAAAAGTTGCTTTTTCAGGCTGCCCTAGGGAGAGCTCTGTGGGAGGTGCTTCCTCCCAAATTAGTCCCTCGAACTACTGTTTGGTGCAAAAGCTTCTTAACTCTACATCCCAGGGGCAGCAAATCCCAGTTCATGTCTCTGTTCCCATGGGCAGGTGCTTCTGGTTAATCTCTCCATTACCTTGGGCATTAGTTCCCAGGTTCTGGTCTCTGTTCCAAACGGAAGGAGCTCCTGTATAATCTCTTCATTTTATTAGACAGGAGTTCCTGGTTCATATCTGTGTCTAAGGTACTGACCACACATCTGTCAGTGTCAGTGTTGGCTTTATCTTCGTGTCTCGTTCATGTTATTACACCTTGAGAGTAAGTTCCTCCAAGTCAAGAGAGCTGGCACTGTGGTAGTGCAAGCAGACCAGGTGTTTTTTTTTTAAACACATAAAAAATAAAAAAACATTAGGACATTGACTATAAAGGTTTTTATATTATATAGAGTGATGGAAATGTCAGATTCAGTAAAGGAATAACTGAACCGCTGCTGTACTGTTAGGCAACATTTAACATCGTCCTTTCTGAAAATGGGAAGACACAAGGCATGAAATCTGTATATATGATGTCATTACCCACAAGGCTTTTCTGCAGGCATATGCCGCCATTTTGGATTTTTGCAGTTATCCATCACCACTGTCTTGGATTAATGAGCTTACTGTTCTGTCGTCCTGTCCTGATTACCTTAGCGCCACGCTTTGCAATAGGGCCATTTGCAAGGGCGTGGAGCTAAATTCAATCCCATCATGCCTCTGTAATGAACCAATCAGGATAGAGAAACAGAAAAAGCGAAGAGGCGTCTCTCGAGAGCGCAGACCTCCTGCATTACGCTTGATATCATCAAACAACTTTATTAAATAAAGCAGGACAAAATGCACAACATGATTTATCTAAATTAAGGTCTCCTAAATTCACACACACACGCACACACACACACACACACACACACACACACACACGCACACACGCGCATGCACGGCTAAAATCTCTGCTTCAGAGTAAAGGGTTCATAATAAAGGAATGTTATTTGGATGAAAAATTGCTGAACAATTTGGAACCATTATGAATGCAGAAACACACGAGTACTCACATTCACAGTTTAATGCAAAGACAATAATGCTAATGTGTTTGTTTATGGATGCTGCATGTACAGATGTTTACCCAATTTTACTGATGGATGGATGGAAGCATGGACAGAGATTCATGGATAGTTGGATGAATGGAAGCATAGACTGTTGGATTAATGGACAGATAAATGGAAGCATAGACAAACAGATTGATTTGATGGATGGATGGGTGGATGGATGGATGGATGGATGGATGGAAACATAGACAAACGGATTGATTTGATGGATGGATGGATTAATGAAAGCGTGGGCAGATAGATGAATGAATGAAAGCATAGACTGATAGATTAATGGATGGATGGATGGATGGAAGCATAGACAGATGGATTGACGGAGGGATGGATGGAAGCATGGATGGACGGACGGATTGATAGTCTGACATATGACTGTATATCTGAGGGTTTTTCAAACAAAATAAATGAACAATAATTTGCAACAATATGCCAAGATGAACTAAACAAGGATTCAACAGAGCTATCTATTGAAGCAAAAGAAACGTTAATAGTGTAATCCAACACAGAATGTGGCAAAAGATGTCAGCTGTGCCTAAATCAAGAAACAATTTCACTTGAAAATGCACAACAAAACAAAGTAAAAACAAAAGGGCATTATTTTTGCATGTTTGTGGCAGAATTGTAATAAATTACCTGAATGAGATGGGATTTACATATGTAAAAGCCAATTAACATCCAGCACTAACACCTTAACAAAAGCAAACAAGGTTACAGTGGGCTAAAGGGAAGCACTAATGGAGTGTGGGTCAATCTGATATTCAGCTATGAATCACATTTCTGCACTGGCCAAGGAGATAATGCTGGGAATTTTGAACAGTCTGATTCTGTTCTAACAAAACATTTAAAGTTGACTGCCTGAAAAACAAATCAGATTACAGTCATTTGTGATAGAGTTGCAGGTCTGATAACAGATGCCAATTATTACCTTAACTGTCAAAGTAACTGAAATTATAGTGACATATCTCATTCCATCAATAAAAAATAAACTTAGTCATGATGAAGTCATTGTTTCAGGACAATGACATGGCTACCAATAGTCAATAGTCAGCAATAGTCTGTTAACAGCCACACTAAAAGGTTGGAACTGTAAATTGTGTTTCATTACTCCATGTCTAAAAGAATTCAGGCGTCTTTAAAACAGGGGCAGCAAGAACTAACTGTGATTTATTTTGTTGATGATTCCATAATTTATTCCTCAACACTGAGTGATTCGATAATTTTTTCCTCAACATTGAGTGATTCCATAATATTTTCCTCGGCATTGAGTGATTTCGTAATTATTTCCTCTACTTGATCTGGAAAAAATATGGTATTCATTAAAAATAATTTAAAGGAATTGAGCTATGCTTCACAAAGTCAGAATGTTCATCTATAAGAAAAACTGTTTGGCCTCATACAAGTTATTTGTTTATTTGCAACTAAGTAAAAAGCTGTGTGAACTCTGTATGATGATGACATATTTTTTGCCAGGGGTAGTGAACTGAATGGGCTTCAAATGACAGATGGACAAAGGGATAGATGAATAGTCTGTTTGGGTAAATAGATTTAGAGATTGAAGGACTATCCATTGCATACATAGAAGGACTGAGAGATGAATCAATGGATAAATCAATCGATGAATGCATCAATGAATAGATGGACTAACATACAAACCAATGATTAGACTAATAAATGAATGATTGGACTGATAACCAAATTATTAGATTAATAAAAGGATGGATGAAAGAATGGATGGAACAAACAATGGATGCATATGTACGGAAATTGATGGAAGAATACAATAAATACATAGGTTGATGATAAATGGATAGTCTGACTGTTGAATTTGGTTAAATGCACACAAAAACGATTGGTGTGTTCACCAATATATGGAGGAACTTTGACGTATAAACGCATAGATGAATGAACTAACTGATAATTTGCTAAAAGGATGAATGAATGGACCTACAGAAAAAGCTTTGCTCACCAAAATTTTAGGTGCCACTGTAAAGAATTATATGCCAGAAGCATCACAACATTAAAACTTCTGATAGTAAAATGCTCAATAATTGCACAACATTAATAAACATCTTACAAGAAAGAATCTGAGAGCTAAACAGAAACATTGCTGTAATCTCAGGGAAAAAAAAGTTAGGGTGTATCCTCAATTCCTCTACAGAGAGTCATTAGGTCCCATAAACGGTCTCTTGGGTAGATAATTACAACGACCGTAGATGGAACTATAAAACCTGCTCTCTGGACATAAAATATGAGTCTTTTAAAATGTTCTCTAAATGAAATGAAAGGAACTAGCAAATGAAATGAAGGACACTTGAGCCACAATTATTGATCCCTGCTGTGGGCTATGAGCAGGACTGTAAGAAAAGCCTGAGAATAGAGACTCTTTACATTTCTAGCCAATGGCTCCACCGTGATAGCAGCTCACACATTCATTGACATGAATATTGTATGAGACTGGATTGATGTATAATCAAGTAATAAGGTGTTCAATAATCATCAGCATTTCTTCGAGTTTAATGAATAAGTGCATACTTAAGTGCTAGTACAAATGGACAGAAATTAGAATCCATCACTATATGCAACATGATTCATTAAATATTTGCCAGTGCTGCCAGCTTTCCAATAAAGTTAACGTCTAAATTAGCGTCTCTCAAACCGTAGCCCATGACACATGCAATTGCAGACCATAATTCTCGGATTTAGGTCTATAATTACTGCAGTGCAGGTCGGTATTGCGGCTCAGATGATTCGAAGGTTGAGAACTAGTGTTCTACATATACTGTATATGCTTTAAAGTGTATGCCAATACGGCATTCTAGTGGTCTATTACATAAAGGAAGTTGCTGGAATTAGGGGTTATGAAGCCCACCAAACCAGTCATACAGTAAACTGTCAACACAAGTTATAACAAGAATCAGATGTTCAGGAGAAACCCACACCCTATGTAGAGCTTGCTATTTTCCCTGACCTTATGATGAAACACAAGCCCAGCAGGGTTTGACATCTTTCTGCTCATCTGCCATCTAGTGTGTGCTCTAATTAACCATTTTAGCCTTTTTATTGCCCCGCTTCATTTCAGTCTTTTTCATGATTCAAGAAAAGAAAGAACACTGTAGATCTGAATAATTTCCTGTTTTATTATTATCTTTAAATCTTAATTGACATGATTCACATATACACACACAGTTTGGAAAATAAGTATTTGATATACTGCCAATTTTTCATTTTTCCCAAGAATGAAGAGGTTTGTAATTTATATTGTAGGTACACTTCAACTGTGAGAGACAGATTCTAATTTCGAAATTGTTACAATAGAAAAACAAACCTTAAAATTTGGTACAGAAACATTGTTTGCAATTACCGAGGTCAGACATTTCTTGTAGTTCTTGACCATGATTTTGACTCACTCCTCCATACAGATCTTCTCTAGATCTTTTAGGTTTCGGGACTGTCGCTGGGCAACATTGAGTTTCAGCTCCCTCTAAAGATTTTCTATTGGATTCAGGTCTGGAGACTGGCTAGGCCACTCCAGGACCTTGAAATGCTTTTACGGAGACACTCTTTAGTTGCCCTGACTGCGTGTTTTGCGTCATTGTCATACTGGAAGACCCAGCCATGACCCATCTTCAGTGCTCTTACTGAGGGAAGCGGGTTGTTGGCCAAAATCTCGCAACACATGACCCCATCCATTCTCCTTTTAATATGACTCCTTTTAAAACGGTGCAGTCGTTCTGTCCCCTTTGCAGAAGAGCACCTCCAAAGTATGATGTTTTCATCCCCATGCTTCATGGTTGGGATGGTGTTCTCATCCTTCTTCTTCCTCCAAACACAAGTAGAGTTCATATCAAAAAGCTCTATTTTGGTAGACATTTGCTGGTGTGAGCAGGGGGACCTCTAGTTTGACAACAAATGTGTGAGGAAATTATGATGCAATACACCTGGAGGAATTTCCAGGCTTGTCGATGTATCTTTCAAGAAGATAAGGCAAAGCCACACAATGCAGGTATGGGTACTGGACTGGCCTGCCTGTAGTCCTGACCTGTCCCCAATAGAAAATGTGTGGATAATTTTGTATGAAATATGTCCCAACTATTTTTGGAAAAAAATTAAGGCCTGAAATGCAGAGGTTTATGTTTATTACAAAATGAAAGAAAGTTGACCAGACAAAACATAAAATACATGTTCATTGTTTGCATTTTCCATTCTGTACCAACATTTTGACAGTGAAACACAGTAGCAGTAAAATTGGTATTACTGAACATCTTAGAAGCTCAATACGACACATTCATAGATTGCCACCTCCAACAAGTCAGCACAATTTTCTACTCTGTTCTCCTAAAAGCAATTTCATAAAGAATTGGTGTGCCAACTTTCACAGAAACTTTGCCTAGCTTGCACCGAGAGCTGACCTTAACTCCATCTGACACCTTTAATATGAACTGGAACGCCAACTGTGAACCAGGAGTTATTGTCTGACATTAGTGCCCTAACCTAATGTTTCTTTCAGAGTATAGTCTGTTGTAGGAGCAAAGGATAACAAACTCCAAACTAATACCCATGTTTGGATATACATTTTGTTTATGGTTATACATTCCATAATACCTGCACTGAGTGACAAACTTAATGCCAGTACAGCACTTCTGTAAAAGAGTGAGGTAAGAAAAGTTCTTTTATCTTTGTTCACTGGCTTATATTATTGTTTTTATTTATAGCAGGTATGAGCTGTGAATTGATAGGTTTTATAGATTTTTAAAAAATCATTGTTTTTCTTGGGTCCTTGTATCTCCAGTTATTGTCTTCCATTCTGCATCCAATCCAGGGTTTACAAGCAACTCAAATTGTATTGATTCATCAAAAGAAGGCAGTTATAATTGTGGGTAGAGCCTCGTGTGATACTTAACAGGTCCTTCAAGAAAAGTATTGTATTTAGTATGCTTGAGGTTTAAATGAGAAACCACCTGGCTTACACGATTATGTAATCTGATTTGAGGAAATTGACTTGAATACTTCACAAAGTGTCTCGACTCATATCCTGAAACAAACAAACCAAAGGTTAGCCCTGCTTACTTCATGCTGGATGAGTTGTAAGATTCGCTGGTTTTGTCTACTGTCAGCAAAACCTTTAAACTGACCAGTGCTGGATCAGCAGGATTTTCCACAGCATGATGAATGACTCCACTTTACAACCATGACACCACAGAGTCCACCTGATGCTTCATTTCAGATTACTGTCCATATGACTCTGTATAAACAAATTCTAACATTCAAACTGGGTGTAGTTCACTCAAAACTGCTGATGTCCCCAAAACTGTATGTAGCTTCACTGTCAATAGTAACCCGTGTTGGAAAAATCCAGTTTATCACGTATTTAACTGCACAAGTATGCATGGTTTAACATCCATCAAAATCTGTTTCCTTATATATATATATATATATTTTTTTTTGTTCTCAAAACAAGAAAACATTTATTCATATCAAGGTTCGTTCTGTATGTAATGTGTATATATATATATATATATATATAAATAATATGGTTTTATATATATATATATATATATATATCCACCAACAGGCCTTTCTTGTCTTCTCTTGAGGCATAGAATAGAATGTGGGAGGAGATCTGACCCACAGTGAGGTAATGCTGTACCTCCTACTCTATGTGCACAGTACGTGTGTATGTGAGTGAGACTATGGCATGTCCATTTTGGTCAATGTCCTGCTTCACAGAACATAATAAAAAAGCTGAATGGAGCATGCCTGTAATAAAGTTTTATTCAGAATAATCCTGTTTCACCATTCTGCACACTGTTACACTCAGGTCTGTCTGCTACGTCGTAAACAGTAGTGGCTGCTCTGCTGTAGGGTGAGTTCAAATCGAGACTCTTTCACGCTGTCACTGTTGGGTTGTTGAGCAAGACCCTTAACCTTCCACAGCTTAGCTTAGTTGTAAGTCACCCTGGATAAGAGCTTTAGCTAAATGTTATAAATGTACCTTTTCATAAAAGGGTAATGTCAAAAGGAAAATCTGCATGACTTACATAACCTTTCAGATTATGTAAAATCCCTTCACACTATAACAGGGTAGAGCAAAAGGTTCTAAAACACTGTCTTACAATCCAGTACAGTTTATTTGATGTACAATACAATGTCTGTTGGAGTTGAACTTTTTCTCCACTTTTTATGTTTTAACCCCACCTAATTTGGGTTGATCTGACACCTATGAGTGGAGATCACAGCATGCAGGTTTACTGGGTGGCCTGTCCATTGTACAGACCACAGAGGTCACTATTGCGTAGCTGGGGATGATCCCCCAGCTAGCCGCCCTGCCTCAGACACAGGTAATTATGCCTGCATGCGACAATATACATGGTATGAGTTAGGGATATGGGATAGCAAATTAGGCCAGTGCACTACTTAGGGTACAAAATAGGTTTGCTTAGAGGTCAGTACAAGCGTCCCCTCTTATTTACAGCCTTTTCCTCCTATACTAATGTGGGTGGTAATGCCATCGTCAGGTTCAGTGATCAACAATACACTCAGTCGCTCTTAATAAAGTCGATTATGCAAGCACATTCACCCACACACACACACACATTTTAAAGTTATTATCTGTATTATCTCGCTGTAATACATTTCGACTGAACATCTAATGAAATCCAACTGAAAGCCAGTAGACAAGGCTGTGCGTGTGTGCACGCGTGTGTGTACTTGCAAAATAGACTTCATTGTGTTTGTGCAGGCACTATGCAGAACACTGTGGTCCCGAGTTAATTAATCAGATTATCAGAACCCGTTTCATTTGTTTTCCTATGGCATTAAGCTCTCACAGCAAGACTCAAGGACAACACACACACACACACACACACAGGGACACATACACCTGCACACAAACACACACACACACACACACACACACACACACACAGGGACACATACACCCGCATACACACACACACACACACAAGCATGCACGCATGTACATACACACACACACACACACACACACACACACACTTCATTTCTACAAACCGGATTCCAAAAAGGTTGGGACACTAAACAAATTGTGAATAAAAACTGAATGCAATGATGTGGAGGTGCCAACATCTAA
>JAUZSU010174882.1:0-12914 GCA_034780255.1 Parotocinclus maculicauda | reverse complement strand
GAAATAAATTGACTTGACTTGACTTGTCATGTGAACTCAGCTTCTTTGGTCGACCATGGTGAGTTCTGTTCTGAGTGGAACCTGTACTGTTAAACCGTTGTATGGTCTTGTCACCATACTGCAGCTCACTTTCAGGGTGTTGGCTTCTTATGTCTTCGTATAGCCTAGATAGCCTAGATAGATAGATAGATAGATAGATAGACAGACAGACAGATGCTTTATTAATCGCAGAGAGAAATCCTTACAATGCATGCCAAACGTGTGTAATAGCAATGAAAGAGGTAAAGAAACTTGTAAAAAAAAAGAAAACACACAGAATGGACAGAGTTACTGAAACAGGCAGCCACTCACATCGGCGTCGTAAGATGATCTAGGCCATCTTTATGTAGAGCAATAATTTTTTCAGATCCCCAGAAACTTATTTATAATGAGGGGCCATGTTAAACTTCCAGTGACCAGTATGAGACCAGTGTGAGAGTGATAACACCAAATTTAACACCTGCTCTCCATTCACACCTGAGACCTTGTAACACTAACAAGTCACATGATTGCTGACTTCTTTATGTAGTGTCAAAGTGTCATATCTTCAGTATTGTTCCATGAAAAGATATAATAAAATAGTTAAAAAAATGTGAGGGGTGTACTTACTTTTGTGAGATACTGTATGGGCTTTAGTGGGTTTGCTCTGGTAACTACAGGGCCCTCCCATAGCAAATACATGCATTAGGTTCACTGATCGCTCCAAATCTGCCCAATGCAGGTGTCGATTTGATGTCAAGTAAATAAATTCAGAATATACTCATGACTCATGATTGTTAAATAATATTATTATAAGAAAATTGCTGTAAAAACATTTTGTGTTGAAATCAATCCAAGCTTTGGCCTCAAAGAAACAAACAAAGAAACAAATCAAATTAAACATTGTAATTAAATGTTTAATTGATTCAATTATTTCAGCTGGGCATACATTTTATTACCGTAGATTAAATTATTTGTTCAAGGTCTGTCATCTGTCTGAAATCCCCGTTTAGTTTCTCAAGAGTTTGTGTTTAGAGCTTTTTCTGCAGCAATTAAAGATCATAGCTAAAAATCCATAATTGGCCTGACAGCAGCTGGATCAGTTACAAAACAATCTGTTCGTGACAATCAGTCAGGCTGTGATAAAAATCTGTATTTTGATCCTTTCTGTGCTAAATCGTAAACACTTTTGATGTTTGTCCTACTCATGTAAAACTGAAAATGGATACCCAATCAGCAACGATGATTTAATAACTAGTGCCTTTTAGTGCCATTAACATTTGATAACAATCCAAATTTCCTATATTTCTACTAATACAGAGGGTAGGACGTCTGACAAAAATACAGTTAAATATGGTTTGACCTGCTGTTCATATTACTCATAACATATTTTTTAATATTTCCATCTTCTCATGCATGCTGTAAAGTCATATTGTATTAAAAAAGGAAATTAAAAGGTTCTACTATGACTACAAGATCAGAGCTAACAAGTAAAATTTGAAGCGTTTACAAACTGTACACAACATTAAATGTGTGAAGAAAGTGTGCGAACGACTCCAGTGCTGCAATCAATGGCTCTCCATAGTTAATGAACTTTCTGACCTTTCGGAAAATGTACACTGCTTAACCAGATTCCATGTATTTAATAATTCAGCTGGTGAGAGAATAGAAATGCAGGCCTCAATAAGGACGGGAATATTTGTCTCTCCGAAAGAGACGGTTGACATTTTGCTGCTTAGGCCAAGCGAAAAACCTCATTATGTTCCCAATCCTTTTAATAAGAAATAGTGAATCTTCAGTGCTTGGCATATGGGCTACGGGCGTTAAATTAAGCGTCTGCGCAGGTTCGTGAGACCTGGGAGCAGCAGCAGTGTGTTTTGGAGCTTTAGCACCATTAATGTGACACATTTATAAAATTAACAGGGCTCTGGGATTTGCAGCTGCTAGCTTCAGTGAGCCTCTCCGAGTGAGCTCAGTGTTTTGAGCGGAGGATCCAGGAGTGCATTATTGATGACGACTGGTGTAGGGTGTCAGCCAGAGAGGAAACGATAAGGTGCAATGTAATGGCATGCTGCGATAGGCCACAGCCATCACCCTCTCACTCTCTCACTCTGCTGAGGTGGCAAACTGTTGCTCCACTTGTGCACCATGATGATCTGATGCTCGAGTTCCTCCGATTCCTATGTACGTTCCTAAAGTCAAATGTGATGAGACTGAAAGCTACTCCTCTCAGCAGAAATTAAAGAAAGGGACCAACCGTAAAGGGGAAAGTGTTCCACCACAATCTCCTGGAACAGATCGTCCCTCAGTTGAGCAAGTACTAAATTGATGATGGATCCAAATATCTAAAATCTAACATATGAAGATATCAACCTCAACAGAAATATTTGTGACTTTATGGACAAAAATGTAGAGGTCTTTAACGTTAGTTTGACATTTGCAACACATTCAATAAAATAAGAAGGCTGGAAGAGACTTGAACATTTCAGTCCTGTTGTCCATAGAAAAGATCATGCCTCCAAGGCAGCATGTTTCTCTAAGCTCTCAATGTACTTTTCTGCATTAATGCTGTTATCACAAAAAGTCACAGACACAGCCCCATACCAGGACCATGATTATCCACTTTAGTCCAGTTGGCAAGCCCTCAGGTCATGAAAGGTGGAATATTTATACTGGAAGAAAGAGGCCATGACGTTAAGGTCAAGATGGGCTAAGATAGTGATCAGAAGATAATTTATTCATTTTCTATAACTAATCACACTTGTTCCAGAAGCTCTAGAACCTATCCCGGAAACAAAACCTGGAACACGATAAACCAAGCAACAAGTCCACCACAGGGAAACTTGGAGCGATCAAACCACTTACTTGAATATTTTTTTGGAAATGATCAATCTCAAGTGGACACAAATTGACACTTGGGACCTGTGGTGGCCTCGTGGTTAAGGTACTGGACTATGGACCAGAAGGTCCAGGGTTCAAATACCACCACTGCCACAGTTGGGTCCCTGAGCAAGGCCCTTAACCCACAATTGCTTGGATTGTAAGACTATATTAATTGTAAGTCGCTCTGGATAAGGGCGTCTGCTAAAAGATGTAAATGTATCTCAAGTGTAAATGTAGCTTGCATAGGTCAGAAGATGCATGGGCCTCTACATTGAATATCTAGTGGTTCGGTCCTTAATCCCGAAAATTATAATAGGCCAATCTTAACAACCATTAACACAAGCCTTCACTGGTTAATTTCCAGCTAGGCCTCTTTATTTAGGGTTGTTTTCTTACTTGTACAAATCATAAGATGTTTAAATAATTTGATGTATGTGATGTTTCTTTGTCTGTTTCTTAATCACAATCATCCACCGAAAAACCCCCAACACTAATAATATGGAAGTGGGTATATAGCGTTAAATTGGCTGGCTGTGAAAAATCCAATTTGTTCATTAGAGGGCGGATCAATACAATGGTTTATGTTGAGATGCATGTGTGATCGAAAGGGCCGTGCCGAAACCTTTGTGTAAATTCCATAATTCAATCCATTCATTCTCTTAATTTTACATCTATTTCATTTTATAACATTAAGCAGTGACACTAATTCACTGTAATGCAGGTCAATCTGTAATATGCTTTATGAGTGCAGGTCAAAATCTTCTAGTTCAATGTATTTCTTTTTGTATTTAACTCATCGAGTTGCCGGCAGTGGTACGTCAACCTGCGTGAAAGCAGAACATGTACGTGACCTCTTCAGATCAAATTAAATTTGACCACCGATGCGAAGGAGGAGCAAGTAGGAAAATGAGCGACTATAAAAAAAAAGTGTTATGGCCCACTTAAGCAATGAAGCACTGATCAAAGTAAACAAAATCAATATTTGTCATTCTGTGACTCAATGGCAAAACTCCATTTTCTCATAATGACTGCTGCTAATGAGGAAGCTGTAGTAACCACATGGCCCTTTGTCAGAAACTCGCATAATTATTTGAGTGTTACAGTAAACCATGGCACTTTGTTGGCATTTGATTTCATGACGAAACGGATCAATAGCAACCGAGTGGCTTTAATCCCCCTAAATAAAAAACATGAGAATAAAAATTATGGATTATTGAGCTGGAATATTTCACTTCAAAGAGAAGATGCAACCATTTTTGGCTTTTAGCACTGCTTTACATGCTCTGCCCACACCACTCCCTGTTCATACAGCCATCTGGTACCTCTTTTATTAATGCGATTTTAAACCAGACTAAACATTTAGCCTGCATTCAGGACTTTTATCACCATTCTTCACCCACAGCTTTATTTCCAGAGATGTTTCTAGACACGCAAAATCTGATACTCTGGATATACTTAAGTATTATTATTGATTTCAATTATATTATTTACTTAATTTTACTATTACTTTAATATACCTTTAAGTATTTACTTAATTAACATTTAAACCACCCATGGAGGACGGGTCCCATTTTGAGTCCTCCCAAGGTTTCTTCTTTCCACTTTCAGAGAGTTTTTCCTTTCCACTGTCACCCTAGGCCCTTTAAGATAATATAAGATTGTAAAGCTGCTTTGAGACAATGCTCCGTTGACTTTATAAGCGTGGCACTGCCAGCTGTTCAATCAGTCTGCTGTGCCCTGGCTATACTATAAATACCCTTACAATGAAAAGAGAAGGGTCAGGAGAGAGCTTTGTAGGATGGCATAGCTTTCACACACACACAGCATCCTCACATGTCCCATGTCTGCATTGGATTACTCCATTTACATTTTCCTTCCACAAACCACAAATACATTCTGTACACTTACATACGCTTACGTATGTTTTTCATTGGTTGCAAATTTAACTCCGAACACTCAGTTACTACAGTCAGATCAAAGACCTGCACTGTGAAAAAATATACAGGTATACATTCTGTGAAACAGAAAGTTAAATATAAATTGGCATCACCATAGACACATTGTTATTTCAGGCTACTCTACCAGGTGGCATGATACCTAGGTTACTATCTCAAGTCAACTTAAATTTATTTCTATAGCGCCTTTTACAACGGAGCATTGTCTCAAAGCAGCTTTACAATCTTATATGATCTTAAAAGGCCAATCCCAAATTAAGCAAGCCTGGGGCGACAGTGGAAAGGATTGCATGCAGTCATGTTTTTTTGTTGTTGTTTTTTTTCTTCATCTTTCCTGCAGTCTTAAGTCAAGTTGCTTCGTTGCTGCCAGGATCAATTACATTTTTTGGGCTTGTTTTGGAGATTTTTATGAAACATGAGTGGAATTCTATGAAAACAACTGGCAATTTTTATTTATAGAAATTGATAATAATGATAAATAGAGTAATGTACATAAATAAGCAATTAATACAAATCTGTTATAAATATTAGTTGGATTATTGCATACTGTAACTGCCTTTGCCATTTTAAGTCTTTTTACAGCTGAAATGTCTGGAGTTAAGACAAATTTTTAGTTCCTGTAATAATTTATTGTAAGTTTAAAGACCTTTGACATTAAAGCAAGCGGGTGTTGATCGGATGGATGTTAAACAGTGATTACAAGTACAAGAAAACGAATCAAACATGTTCAGAAACATGAGAAGCATGCACACGTGAGTAACAGTGTGCTGAAATTATCTGATGATCCTCTTATTGTTGTAACAATGCAAACATGTTGAATAACAAAAGGCTATCTTATGATTCAAAGATAAAGTTTATCACTTAATTACTGTAATATTATCATTATTAACAGCTATTCGTGACAGGAACAAGATTATAATAATACTAGTGATACTGCTGATCTCCTGAAGCAGTATAACCCATCCTGAGTACTTTGTCCAGTGGAGGTAGCTTTTATTAATCTCTAGAATCATGCGGAGTTTAGTAATTTTTTAAACTATGGAAAAGTGTTTATAAATTACAGTAACAATGCAATATTTAAGAGATTGTTTAATGCTTTCATACTGTATGTCTTGTATCAGCACTGTATCCTGATAAGGTTTTCTTATCCTCAGATAGTTAAGACACAGAGAGCAACCTAGTATATATGAGTGTAAGGGAATTTTGACACAAGTTTAAACACACCTTAAAGATGTATAGTAATTTTCATTTTATGTTATGTGTTTAATAACTGAGGATTGCTTCTGTGACGTGTGTGTGCACTGTAACATGAAAGGAAATGGGGAACCTATGAAAGCACAAATAAAATTCTTATCAAACTTGTTCTGTAGCACATTCTCCAAATCACTCCTGCACCTGTGGTGTTACCCCAAGGCTTGACTTTAACATCCTGGTGCCGTGCACATAGAGCCTCTATGGCTCCCTCTAAGACACACCAAATCCGTTTTTTAGGTTTATGGGAGACACAGGTGATCCAATTACAGCACCCATTTGGCTTAAGTGTCTCTTCATAAGGGAACACGAGCAAACAATCTGCAGATATGACACACACATCGCACAGTTGAGGATCATCATGTACAAATGGCCAGAAGAAGACAGCAGACCTGTAGAGATAAAGATCAGCCTTTCTACTCTGAGATTTCAGCATTGGAAATAATGTACAGCCCCAGGCTTTGGTGCGAGAGATAAAGCCCATATCGTGGTGATGATCTCTATCGATCTGAAACCTCAGGTATGGGGCAGAGATGCAGCATCCAGCACCACCACATGGTTGAATGACTGATTCTCACAGACTGAAGAATAAGTTTATGGTTCAAAATCCTTCGTGTGTTGTATTTCTTTATTTAAAGGATTTTTTAGCTTATTAATCAGGTTCTTCAAAAAATGGCGGTTTGGATGGATGGATGGATGGATGAATAGATAGATAGATAACACACCCACAAAAAGAGTACAGTGGGTTTTGAATGTATTTAGTGCAGACACGTTTTGTACAGTGTTAAATTACATAAGTATTCAGATCATTAATTACATCCTTTTGCAGCACTTCAGGTCTTCTTGAGTTTCCTTCCTTTCTTTCTTTTGGGGTTTAATTTTAGACTTTGTTTATACCATTTAGAGACAGACACATTATAAATGCTGCATGGTAAAATCTAATACATTTTATTTAACTGCCTAGCCTGATTTGGAGAGTGTTACTGAGATGGCCATCCCACCCTTGCACAGGACGTCTGAGGCAATTGTTTGTTTGTTTTTTTACTTTCTTCCTCAGTTACTCTGTTTGGAATAGTCCTGATGCTTCCAAACATTTACTTTACTGATACAAAGGCCTAGAGATGCTCCAACTTTTGGAAGGGCCATGATACCCTTGTGCAAGATACACATTGAAAGCAAACAAGATGCACCTGACTTCAATTTAAACCATAGTCTGAATACTCGCAGTGGGAGGTTTTAGTTTTGATTTAAAAACACAATGTGTGTTTGTACAGTGTAGAAAGGTGACGGAGTCTGATGCTTTATGAATCCACTGTGTGATATACTGTTTAAAATCAAACATCATCAGATTTTCCTACAAGTCCTAAAATTAGATAAACAGAACCCAGTTGAACGAAAGACACCAAATATTCTTGGTCATTTATTTATTGATTGATGAAAACCATCCAATACATATCTGTGAGTGGGAAAAAAACAACGTGAGCCCTCTTTTTGATGGATTAAGGTCAGGACATGGCTGTCCAAAACATTTATACTTTATTCTTCTTTAACTGGTTCTGGGTAGAACATTTTTCTGCATGGCCCACTTTTTCATGGGAATCAGCCCAAAGCCAGGTGTCAATTCATTTTAGGGCAAATAAACTCACATACACACACTCACACACTAGAGACACTTTAGAGACACCAATTTACTTCACTTGCATCTCTTTGGACTTACCTTCTTGCTATGAAGCAACAGTGCTACATACCAAGCTGCCCATTGCTTTAGAATCTTAAAACCATATTTTATGTGATCCATCCACAAAATAATTAGCCTTCAGGAGTCAGTGTTGTTTTTGGAGAGCATACGCTGCCATGCATAACATTGTGGTTCATTGTTTGCCTGACTGTGAACTATGAACATTAACATTAGCCAATGTGAGAAAGTCCTTTAGTTGCTTAGAAGTTACCATGTGTTCCTTTGTGACTGTGAGGACTATTACCTGCATTGCTCTTGAGTGATATTTGTTATTTAACTAAAAAACAGTGATTCTAAAAGTCCATATTTTGTTCACAGTCTGCTCGACTGTGGATTGGTGGAGTTCAAACTATTAAGAGATGGTTTTGTAATTTTTCCAGCCTGTTGAGCATCAACAACTTTATTTTCGGGTCGATTCTGTTCTTTTTCAATTAACATCTAGGCCCTTTTTGAGTTTTGGTCTTGCCAAGGTTTCTTCCGTCTACATTCAGGGAGTTTTTCCTTTCCACTATCGCTCTAGGCTTGCTCAATTTGGGATTGGACTTTTAAGATAATATAAGATTGTAAAGCTGCTTTGAGACAATGCTCCGATGTAAACAATATAAATAAATTTGACTTTTGTCTAAATACAACAGGGTGCCCAGGTCATCTGACTGACTGACATTAATTTAATCTTCACATTAATTGCTAATCCTTAAGGTTCACATACTTTCGTCTCTCACATATATACAATATTGCATCGCTTTCCTCAAGAAATAAATGAAAAACTATAATATTTTGTGTCGTTTGTTCAATCGGGTTCTCCTTAGTTACTTTTAGGACTTGCTTGATCTGATGCTGAATTATGAAGCGTAGAAGATTCTATAGGGTTCACAAACTTCCAAGCACAGCTGTAAATTGATAGCTATACCACCTAACTTTTTTGTGGCCACTTACTCTATCTATGCAGAGTTCCTTATTGAACCTTTTCATCTCAGGCATTGAACTATTTTACCACCAGAACTTAGCGAGTGTGTAAAATAAAGCATTAAAAAGGTACATGGTTGAGGCAGCAGCGAAAGGTGAGATGAGGATTATAGCCGTGACGTTTTTCCAGAGCCCTGTTATACCTCACTAAACCATCACAATAATGCCATTGTGGGTTCGATTTCTATCACATCTGCTGATTTCCTTTCCTGAGGAGGTCAGGTCAGCAGAAACAGATTAAAATATAGATTAAAAAATCACAGAGTGTACAATGATTCACAAAGATCTAGTGTGGAATAAAAAGCACATATTTTCCCAAGTCATAAGCATGAAGGAGTTGCTTTCAGAAAGAGGAAAATCGGCAGCCATTAGAGCAAACTGAAACCAGGTCCTCAATGGCAGAGAGGAGTTTGACAGTGCAGAGAGGCTCTTCATGGTGCACTCAGGAAAGAATTTGAGTAGGTAAAGCTTCCAATCCAATTTCTGGAGATCTGGAGTGCATAACTTTGTCATCTTGAGGGCCGCACTGAAAAATAACACTTAGGAGAGTGGCCAAGCAGTCGACCGAGCAACACCCTCAAGCCTATGGTGAAATTCCAGACTGAAAAACATTCATAGTTTCCATTTTAAAAAATCAGAAGCATTCACTTAAGTTTTAAAGTTTTTAACATTTTTCAGCACAGCTTAATTCACCAGATATCTTAAAAGGACACTAGTGGATCATCTGGAAGGGTGACAACACTTTTGCACGTAGCAAGTCTAATTTTTCAGTATGTTTAAAAATAAAATAATACCTCAGATTCAGATTCAGTGTCTAGGCGTCACCGCTGACCTCTAAGAGTCGAGTATCACCCCATGCTCAGAAAGTTCCAGTTCCACTCCATAACAACGATTTAATGTGTACCTTTAATCAGACTTTTCCACATAGATTGGTTGATGATCCTATTTGAGTATCATTTTGAAATGAATGTGAGAAGAACCTTCAGGATGGGGTAAATCAGAGAATCGATGGCGTGCCGCATGACAGCTCTGAGATGGGCCCATAAAAGCAAAGGTGTGAAACAAAAAGAAGACAAGAAAGAAAAAAATAAGTAAACGGCATGCTATTTCGATTTAAAGCACCTATCTGAGATCCGTGAGGCCTGAGAATGGGATTGGATTACTGTCGGGCAGATTTACTCCGGTGCCCAAATGCCTCTGCATCATCGTAGGGCCCCTGCTCCTGGATCAATGCGAATATTTACGGCGTCCGTTTCAGGCGGCCTTTCACCATGAACTGAACACTAAACAAACTGAACGCAGAGTTTACCCAATCAAACGCCAGGCGCATCTCCAGTGGCTGGTGCTCATTTATTTAACTAACGTTTGGTAATATATTTTATGGATGGATTAAAAATGAATCATAGATGGACTGTGAATAAAAAAAGTGAATAAACTTCCTCTTTATTTGCAAAGGTTTAGCATGACGACAAACTGCGCCCAAAAACAAGCCAACACAAAATAGGATATTTATTTAAATGTGAAAATACACAGTAAACACACTTTTTACAACTTATGCCGGCCTTACACCAAACAATTTACCAGCAATTTCACAATGACAGGCGAATTGTCAAAGTTGGAATAATATCATGCAGTCTTTGGAAGGCACAAGTCTTGGCTATTTTAAGCACCAAACAAGAAACAGCAAAGCAAGTACCGGAATGCTTTGGTCCATCCATAAAAGGGACTTTGAAATATGAAGCATTGTTAATATGTGCAACCTAATCAACAAATTGTGATTGCAAAGAGGCAAGAAAACCTCAACACCAAAATCCCAGATCACCTTCATCTCTTTAACAGCTCTGCCCTTAATCTAAGGCAAGGATGCACAAGTCAGGATCAGGAGGACCAAAACCCATCCCAGCCAGAACGCCCAACAGACACTCATGGCAGGAAGTCAGGGCATGACAGGGCAGCCAGGCCAGACCCCATGACCCCAGACTCTGGCCAAAGAAACCCGAGCCATGCATCCCAGTCTAAATCTAACCAAAAGCCTGAGTAAATAAGAATGTTTTTAGCCTAGACTAAAAAACTTGTAGAGTGATTAAATCATAAACTAAAGTGGGAAGTTTATTTCATAGCTTGGGGGACCAAATATGAGAAAGTTTTTCCCCCTGCTGTGACTTTTCTTATTTTAGGAACTGAAAGAAGACCTGCACCTTGTGAATGATGTAGACGAGCTGGATTGTAAGATTCTAAGAGTTTAGTCAGATAATGTGGGGTCAGACCATGTAGAGCTTTATATGTTACAAGATAATTGAAGTAGAAAAACAAGAAATCTAATTCGAGTTAGCACTCAAGCTGCTGCATTCTGCACGAGTTAAAGTTTATTTAGAGATTTACTAGAATATTCAGAAAGTAAAAGCGTTACAGTAATCCAACCTCGAGGTTATAAATGCATGAACCAGTTTCTTAGCATCTAAAAATTCTATAAATCTATTAAAAAGCATTTCTAAGTTTAGCAATATTACTTAACTAAATGAAAGTAATTTCTGTGATGTTGCTAATGTGCACATCAAGGGAGAGATCTGAATCAGACGTAACACCTAAGTTTTTTACAATTGGACTGGGCATTACCAAACAGCCATCTAGATTTAGGATAGAAGTAGCCAACCTGTCTTTCATAGTCTTGGGTCCGAATATATAAAAGCTCAGTTTTATCTGGTCTGGGGAGGTCTATCACTGGAAGGACACACAGACCTCTACAGGCTATACAATCGCACGCTGACTGCTATTATTGGGATGAAATCATTGGACCCATTGTCTCCTCCACCCTGGCCTGTCCTAAATGAAGTAGAAAAATTCTGGTCTCTTCTTTCTAGCTATGCTGCTATAGTTACTGCTGCTAAAGTTTCATGCTGCACAATAAGTAACTACATTTTCTCTTTTCTCTCTGAGCTGATGTTCCAGTACCAGCTTCAGCACCACACACTTAGATGTTCCTCACTCTACTGGTCTTCATCAACAGAAACCAGTCCCACCATGCCCGGGTGCCACCAGCGTGCAGTAATTCCCTCCATCGTTTAGTTATCAGGAGACGATGTACCTCAAAGAGCTTCCTGTTATGGACTCAGTATCTCAAATCTTTTACATTATTTGATTTAATTGTTATTATTTGCTTAATTTTAGTATTAATACAAACTTCTAGGCCACCTAAGGAGGGTCCCTTTCAGTTTTGGTCCTCCAAAGGTTTCTTCTTTCTACTTTCAGGGAGTTTTTCCTTGCCACTGTCACCCTAGGCTTGCTCAATTTGGGATTAGCTTTTTGAGATAACATAAGATTGTAAAGCTGCTTTGAGACAATGCTCCGTTACAAAAAAGTGTTATAGAAATCAATTTAACTTGACTGGTACATTATGTTTTGGCATTTATAACTTTACAAAAATATATATATTTTCAATGAAATTTTCATTTGGGGATACATTTTACTTTTGTGTAAATAATATCGAGAATTTAGACATTGAATATCAGGCTCCACTAAAGCTCGTGTACTGCGCATGCGTATCTTGAGCATTAGACGCGTTCTGATGACAGATATTAAAGCTTAAATATTATGTTAAGAAATAATAATAGCATATTGTGTATTTGTAAGTGAGAAAGCAACACATTGAACCTTTACTATCCTATTTGTGATCGTCTAAGCCGTGTTTATATTCAAACGTATTAAAATACAAAACCTTGTTTTTTTAAACGTCAGCACATAACACCCTGATGTGCTCTTATATAACCTGAGACAAAAAAGTTAGTCGAATTGTGAAAATGTGTATAACTAAAGCACCGTCTTTCACCACTAACGCACTGGATTGAATGAGCATCTGATAGAATGAGATCATTAAAAGGTAAGTCGCGTTGTTTTATGTATTTATTTTTTAAAAAGCAACCACGTATGTGAGCTGGATATGCTTTGAAATGGTGAGGAGTAACTGTATGATATTGTATGTAGGTTGGGACAGTAAAGCACAGAGCACTTTGTAATGCTGCATTCCTATCAAAGCGGATTCCAAAAAAGTTGGGACACTAAACAAATTGTGAATAAAAACTGAATGCAATGATGTGGAGATGGCA
>JAUZSU010174872.1:0-12914 GCA_034780255.1 Parotocinclus maculicauda | reverse complement strand
GAAAAAAATCGAATCGTGACCCCAAGAATCGATTCTGAATCGAATCGTGAGATTCCCAAAGATTCACAGCCCTAATTTGAACTGTTTAACTGTATCTCTTGAGTGATCTTTTTTAGACATTTTAAATGGCTGCATACTACATATGATGTGCATTTATTGGATTTTTAAAATATGATAATGACTTTGCTCTGATTTAAGATAACTGCTGAAATACAACAACAATCTGATTATTAAGGTAAATGTAATCATAACCTGTGTGGAATAGGTCTGACAATGGTGTAATTTATGAATTATATTATTCTACAGGTTAAACATTAGTCTAGTACGTTGGCAGTACCATGCATTTTGTCAGAGTACACACTCAGGTGTCTTGTCTTTTTATAACATACTGTGCTGTGCAGTAACACATCATCATGCTCCTTTTTTTATCTAGATATTTATGAAGCTCTGAAACAGTGGAACAAAATGTCAAGAGGAAGATATGTGATCTCATCTTCAGTAGCTATGAGAACATGCTGTAAAGCGGAGATTATTGCTCGTGGAGTATAATTTTTCATGCTGTGCATTTCTCTGTGTCAATTCACCAATACACACAGTCAGTACTTTATCAGAATGTTGGGTCTGTCGAGATGGTGACGATAATACAGTTTCTGTATCGATCGAGTCGGAGCAGATTTATCCTCTTCGTAAAGAAAAAGCAATGGCTGTTTTATTGATCCTTAAAATAAGTTTTGTTGTGCCCGGAAGCATCGTCATAATTGTTCTGTAGAATCTCCTGAAAGCTGGAGGGGCCATAAACTTTATTTCATAGGGAATCTATGAACAGTGACTGTCCATAGATTTCGAATGAGTTCTCAAGAAATATGGTGGTTATAGCCAGCTGTTATCTTCGCCTGTCAGATCCCAGGTGCTTGAGATTTTTCACTCTGTTCCTCCAGACTTGGGGGCATGTCTTCAGTGAGGTAATTTTGCAACATTTTCCCACTGGCATCATCTTTTACAGAGCCCACTTCGGGTTGAAGCTATTAGCTGACCAGAGGCTTACCAATATTTGTCTTTCTGCTTCAATAGCACAGGACGGAGCCAGAGATAATCTTCCAAACACTATCATGTACAAGTTTTGTACCAAGATTGGTTGAGGAGATGCACTTGGCGAGACCTTATTTCCCAGCGTAACATCGCTGTTTACTGATGGGCAGGTTTTATTAACCTGCCTGTATGGTCTAATCCAAGTTAATGAGTCTCTAGATTACATTATGATACCTGAGCTCTGAGAGAAGGGCAGGTCTGTGAGATGGTGGCACTTGTGTTTCCTCTTTCTGCCTTAAAACAAAACGATACAGAGTGAGGTTGAGTAACCGGCATGATTTCTCCCAGTCTGACTTTTTTCTGCTCAACGACGATGTTTAAACCTCTCCCAACTGTGTCTCCCAGAGTGAGACATCATAGAATAGCCATATGTGCAAGCCAGCGTATGAGTTTGTCTCTCTTAAAGTGACTCTGTACACGTGTGTATGTGTGTGTGTATGTGTGTGTGTATGTGTGTGTGTGTGTGCGCGTGTGTGTGCACTGTTCTTTGCCACCTTGTGATGATGTTTTTGTCTGATCTTCCTAATAATCTTTTTGTACATCCAAGGTGAAGACAAAGTCTTGATTTCATTTTTGATCGTTTTGATTTATTAGATATTTGAAGTAACCTCTCTTATTACAACACAAGCAAATAATAAAACACCTTATTATATCTGTATATCGTCTCATCTCATATACATCTCATATCTTAATTGCCCACTAGGGCTGTTGTTCATATTATTAAGAGTATCGACCTACAATACTTAACCCATATTATACTTAGATTACATACAGTCATAATTAGTGCCATAATTAAGGATATATTTTCTAATTAAAGAGTGCATATCATTACGATTTTAAAGAAAACACACAGATGATGGTTATTTATTGAATATTTAAACCAATTGAAATCCTTTGTAATTTAGCAGGATGTGACATAGGGTATTTCTTTCTATTTTTCTCTAAATATTTTTCATATTGTGGGAAATAAACAGAATTTAAAATAAAACCCCACAAAACCAATATAAGCAAAATTGGTAAGATTCCATCAAGTTAATGTATCTTTAGTGAACCACAGAACAATCATTGAATATGTCACAGCCCATGGCAGCAGAGGAAGGAATAACATAACAACAATACTGGATTTGTTGTTTAGTCAATACCAGTACACTAGAGAATACACAGGTAGTGGGAGGGCAGACAAAGACATGTCCAGAGTTAAAAGACTTTGAAAATATCTGTTTTTCCTATTATAAATAGATATATATATTTTTTAAGTTGTTCAGTAGAAGTTTGTATATTTAATATGGTGTTCAGACAAAGTCCAGTTTGCGCAATGCATAATTTCACTTGCATAAACTTTAGATAACTTTAGTAAATTTACAGTAGGCTTACAACCATTTCTCATCACCCTTCAATATGTTTATGCCCTTAATATTCAAGATTAGTTATAGTCAATTTAGTTGAGAGAATTAATTAAGCGAAATGCTCTTTGTGGCATTAAGGGTTTAGCATAATACAAGTGCATTTCGATTTATGAATGCTGTAGCAGTGCATTGCAGAAGTCATCTGGAGTTTCTTTAATGTTTGACGAAATGATGATGATGTCACTGCCAGCTGTGACCAGAAGTTGACATACTGACAAGAGGTTTATGTCTAAGTAAGCTTAGATATAAGCAATCCTACACCAATTCAAAAAGATCTTCATTAAAATTAAGTAAAATCATCTTGGTTGAAATGAAAACCAAAGAATCTGGGCTCCCAAATAGCACAACAGAAAAGAGAGATCATGATTTCGTGGACATTTGAATTATATTTGGCATTGCGCTTTGAGTGGGAGGAATGTCATATGTAAGGAAGGTGGTAGTCAGCGCCCTATCCTGGCCCATTGATTTTTAATGAGCAGTGTGAAAAGAGGTGGTGTTTGGCTTCATTTGTCTTAAAGGAAGAACGTACTCACACGCAGTCACATTACAGGGATACTCGTAAATTGGGAATTTCTGGCGATTAAACTGGGAGGAAAAAAACCCGTCTAAATTATAAATCTTTCCACACAGCCAAAGGTGTCCCAGGTATTGTTATTGTTACTAGGTCCGTGCTGAAAACTGTAATGTTTAACTCATTAACTTGAACTAAAGGGAAGAGATGAACAGCAGTAGCTGCTTTCTCATCTCTGCATGTGGAATCATTTCTTCTCACATGGACTATTATGAATGAGGCAGCATCAGCACCGTTGCCAGGTTTATATGCCACTGTTGAAGGGAAATATATGGAGTAAAATGGAGAATAAATGCGCTGTTCCGTCACTCCCAGATAAAAGTAAATGGATCATGCCTCTAATAGTCCAGGAAGACAGATTGCTCATTAAACTCTCTGAATGTTGTAAAAGAGAGGTAATTATTTTTCCCTTTCGAATATATTAAGGAACCAAAAAGACGTTTGTCCTCATTCATTATGACAACTGTAAGTGTTCTTGTCAAATCAGTGTAATGATTTTATTGAGATGTATCATTAAGACATGCATGAACTACCACATGGCCTTATTCAAACAGGGGTGCTCCTCGCTTAGTAGCCTGTCTTTGCACGGGACAGGTAGCAGTGTAAATTAGTAAATGAAAGAGTGGATAAGTGTGAGTACTACTTATTCCTAACTACTGGGCATGCTCACATTGATGGCTTTTGCTTGATCCAATGGCAACCCGCTGCTCTGCACAGGATATAGAGGAGGTTTGGCTTGGCAGGGGATGGAATAAGGTGGTGTTGTCGGGCTCGTGATCGATGTTTTTTATCAGCTGGAACACACAGATAGCCGTCACCAACCACCCATAATCCCAGAGCACCCCTTACTCTACCCCCCTCATTGGATTTATCAGCAGCTCTAAAGATTACACCAGCTACACTTCCCTGCTTAAGCCATCCTGGCTGAAGGGAGGGAGATTACATGAATAATGTTGGGGTTTGATGTTAATAGAAACCCCTAATAAGTCTTCTTTTCTCTCAGCAAATTTCCATGCTTCTTAATGTACAGAGGGATACACAAAGGGCCCTTTTTTATGCCTGCTCAGCTGGCTGTGCACGGTACTGGCAGCCGGGTAATAATCTGAGTAGCTTTTACTCATAATGGCTGATTGGAGTCTGTCATAAGCTTTCATTAAAAAGATTTCCTCAACTCATTTATATAAAACCAGTGGTGCATTGAATGTTTTTTTTCTTTAGAAGTTAGAGATCTTAACCTTTGGCAGAGGAAAAACTGATGACCAAACCCTTTTAAAAAGGCAGGCTTATTGTACTTATTGTATGGTTCCTATTAATCGTGATTACATTTTATAACTGATGTTTGTCTTTATGCCGTAACCTGGAACTTTTTGAACCACTAGAAATCATCTGCTCATGCTGCAGGTGTATTATTTTCTATATGATATTCCAATTCTCTGTTGCAGGCATTTCTTTTTTTGTTGTTTTTAATTGCCTCTATTTTATGTACAGGTATTTGCAGTTTAACGTTCAAATTACTGTCATATTATTGTCATAGACCGAAATGGATGTTGACTGGACATTACCGTAATTACATAGTCTTTATATGCCACTGTAATGTCAATCTTCACAAGAAAACTGTATGAAAAAAAGCAGTATAGCAAACAACAGCCAGATGAAAACTAGTGAATGAGAACCTGTTTCTGTAGTTATAGGTTAGGAAGAATATACAGATAATGCTTTAAAAGACAATGAAGATAATGCTTTTTTTATTTCCTATTATAATTTGTTAGAATTTTTTACCTTGGTAGTTAAAGCTAATGGAGGTTGAGGTTGATGATATACAACACAGACCTGTATGCTGTTTTATTACATTTCATGCAACTATCTGCAGTGTGGTTAAAATAACAAAAACAGACTAACAAAAAATAAATACATATGAATGGCTTCCACTGATTTCTTGAGTTCCTGGGTCCACAATTCAGCTACAGCTTTATTTCCCCTACCTTGTCATTTTAGTTGCTTTTCCACAAAATTACTTGTCCTAAATTCTGCACCAAATTTGGTCTTATCGCTAATCCGTGAAGTTCTAACCCATTTTACACATCATGAGTCATGCTGCTTTTCAAGTAATCAGTACAAACATGATAGTTTTACCTGTGTATATTCCATACTTTTGAGTCATACATGTACAGTAGACATGCGATTATTGGTCATTTAAAAACATATGCATAAGACATAAAAGCACAAGCATTCTGCTTCAAATGCAATATTATCCTGTCAAGGTTAAAATGCAATGAATATCTATTTTGAACAACTAGAAGCCAAATATTTAATGTAGTTCTGTTAAAAACCATTGAAACCATTAGAGAGAATGAGTGTCACTTACTTATGGATTGTAATCATGCAAGTTTCGATTTACAGTTGATTTAGTGAAAATGTATCTTTTTCAATCTGAATGCAACCTGCCATGGTCCTTTTCTAGTATTAGTTTTCTCCTGAATTACAGTCACACAGGCAATGAAGTCAGCAACACTGCTTGGCTAAGATTTATGGTATTTATATCAGCTAAATATAAGTCACTCCACAGTTCCATAGCATTCACATATCAGTATCAAGCTGTTGAATACATTATGGCTGATACATTTATAAAATGCTGTAGATAGTGAATTCTGCATCTGGAGCTAAACTTTCCAGTATCAGTATGTGCATGTGAATTTATTAATGTATTTTCATACATCAAGACAAGATGATATGTTTAATAAAATTATTTTTAGACCTTCTGTTTATGTAAAGGATACATGCATTATCCGCCACTGGGTCAATTACTCTCACTGAATAAGTCTATACAAATTACTTTGTACATAGAAAAGGAATGGTGACCTGTTATAGTGCTTTTGTTTGAAATATATTTTAAAATTATTTAAGAAGACAAAAGCTAAATAAATAATAAATTAGTATTTTGGATTAATTTCCCTTGCTAAAAAAACATAATACTTATAAGTTTGCAGCATACTTAGCAAACCAGGGTTAATGCAGAAAGTATGTACACTGGTGAAGTATTTACCAAAAAACAGCTTCCATTGCATGGGTGTGAATCTTTATTACTAATTTTAATTCGAAAACAGTGGTAACTGGATTATTGTGAACTACATTTGATTGTTTGTGGTCATCATCCTTATAAATATCATGGATTGTAGTGAAGTCATTCTATTGCATTTGGTTTGTCATATATTAAAACCAGTTCATAATAATCAATTTGAAAACCTTAATATAGAATCGTGTCTATGCATTGTTGTTGCAATAAATGCTGCATGACTAGTCAACACTTTTTTCGCTGTGCACTGATTGTCTTCTGCAGCAGTGCTGTTGTGTGCTTAGTAACCCACAGAATGCAACAGGAGCTGTTGACTGTTTGTCAGTGAGGGTTATCAGAGATAATGACTCCTACTCTTGAGTGTGAGAGGGGATCAGCGTGTGTGCATGCCCTATGCGGGAAGGACACAGTGTTTATCAGTGAAGCTGAGAGGTAAAAGCCCTCTCTCACTAATCACCCACATGTTAATCCCAGCAGGCCTCAGTCCGGCCTCACGTTTACCTCCAGGTTTAGGGGCTGGGGAAAACGATCGCCATGACAACCTAATGCCAGTCCTCCTAAACTCCCGACATTTTCTGTGTTGGCACAAGTTGATTGCATCACATTTAATGTCTCTTGGAGACCAGTCGGTGGAAGTACGTCAGCATATATAATTTGTGTATGGTTAAAGGGAATGACTGGAAAAAAAAGCTCGCAAGTGGCAATAGGGAAGTGGATTATGTTCAAAGCCTGTGTAATAGCCCCGATCAATGAAATGCATCAGACACAAAAATCCAAACAAATAGTACCACTTTCTCTCTTATAATCTCATCCGTCTTTCTTTCTCTCTCTCTCTCTCTCTCATTCTGTCTCTTGCTCTCAGAGCTGCGTGAAGCTGGAGAACAATTTTGATGACATCAAACACACAACTCTGAGCGAGCGTGGAGCACTTCGGGAAGCCATGAGGTAAGACCCAGGTCGTCATGGCAACAATCACAGACGTGGCAAAGAGGATGTGTGTGTGTGTATGTGTGTGTTTATGTGTATATGTGTGCAGGGCGGTGGGTAGTCATTCTTCATTACTGGAGGAACAAATGAGTTTATTGCTGCTGTTTGGCCAGCCTTTCTGAGATATTTATGTGAGGGAAGGCACCAAACCTTTCCTCAGAGCTTCATGTCTGCTTCATAGATACCTGCAGCGCATTGCACTCTGCCAGCATGAAAACACTTCTTAAGGGCATCAACTCCTCATAGCGTATAGACATCACGGTCGCATTAGCTTTTAGATGTACATTACCTTTGTTTTTTCTTCTATAGAAAGTATCTTTTTGTTCACATTTACTTCACCATCCTGTTCTGATGTCATCTTCACAGAAAGTAATAGTATTATTATTATTAGTAGTAGTCCACTTGATCCACTTCATTCCTGTGCCACTAAGTGATTATCTCCTGTTGCATGAAAGCTGTTGTTTTAGACAGGTTAGGGCTAATGTGTGTGTAATACGTACATACTCTCACTCTCCTTGGTGACTATTAGCTGTCAAAACCTCTGCTGTCTCATACAAAATTACTGTTTAAAATGACTTTTTATATCTTTAACCCTGTTGTGTCGACTTGCGCAATGGAGGATGCGTTCCGCTTTAGAGCCTGGTTCCTCTCAAGGTTTTTTCATTATTTAGCCAGAGGGAGATTTTTTTTCATTCCAATGTCACCTGTGGCTTGCTTATTTGCAGTCTACGCAAAAATTTTGTAAAGCTGCTTTTGAATCTTCATGTCAGTAATCTGAACCACTAGTACAAATGCTTCTATTTTGCAAGTTTCTTGATTGTAATACAATGGTCTTTACAAATAATTTAATCAGTATAATTATTTGGGTCTTTGAACAAAATACTTACATAGCAGGAAATTATAAGTTTTTGCTGTGTTCCCCTTTTTCTCCTAAGGACAGCCTGCATTTGAGTCCAAAGGTTTGTGGATAATCTGATATCCCAGTATGATTGCGCAATATTTCGAAGAACATCTTGTAATGTTGCTGCATGCTTGGCTTTTTTGTATTCAAGTGCCCCTGTAATTTCTGGGGAATGGATTAGAAATATTTATATTTATTGAAAATTCAGCTTTTCACTTGTCATGATGACTATAATTAATCACACTGTATATAAATAATTAAAACACTTTTTAGTTAAATGAGAAGGTCAGTGCACATGAAGGAAGATAATCCCATCAATCTCTAGCCATATACTAATATTTGCCTAGTGATACATTAGAGAAAGGAATAACATCCCTCCTACCAGAAACCAGGATCATTTTTGCTAGACTCCTGAGCAATCTTCAAAATTATGATCTTATTTAATAGGATGTTACAATATTTGAAAATCCATTTTTTGGGCTGCATAGCTTATATTATTTACAGATGATCTTACCTTCATAAAAACGTGATTTGATGAGCATAGCCTTGTGGCGTTTTTCAGAAATTATAGTAAGAATATTTTTTAACATAGCCTAGTTTGCTGTAAGTGGTGTGTTAATTGGGAATTTTCAAATGGTTTCATATCATTGATCTGCATCACAAATGGAGTTATGGAGTGCGCTGTAGCACTATGACCAAGAATCCTTGGTGCGGGGTGGCTGTGGTAAATATCTGCTTTAATCTTCTTAGCTTCATTAAAAAAAGATAAAATAGGATTACAGAGAACTGCATGTAAATGAACATAATTTCTAGTGAAATTTAAACAGCTCAAAGATAAATGCATCAGGGAGGCACAAACAGCATCAAAACAATAATTAATTGAATCCTCTTTGTGAAGAATCGCCCAGTATTTGCCAGAAATACAATGTGTGCTAATTGGCCAAATCTAAAGCAGAGATTATGACATCCAGAGCAGACACACACACACACACACACACACACACACACACACACACACCATATGTTCTAAGGTATTTCTATTGACAATTACTGTAAATTAATGCAATACGTACAGCAACACCCTAACCTGAGTAAGCTGAAGCGGATCATCTGGCTCATTTGATTTTTCAATAGAAAGTTTCAGTTTTTGTTTAAAGCTGTTTTTTTGTTTCTTATGAGGACAAGCAAAATACACCCCACACAAACTTAAATATTCGATTTAAGTCTAACATCCTCCTCCATTTGTCATACAGCTGATAATTCCTCTTTAAATGGCTCCCTACTGAACCAAGCAACAAAATTTGATGAAAGATACAGTTTTCGTAAATGCTAATAATCGGTAACATCAAAGCAGCTGGTATGCACCGTTATGTCCGCCTGTAAAATCATAAGAAGGTCCTCAGTGTCCTGGTCCTGGGGAATTTTGTTTGAAACTGTAACATCAGCCTTTATTATGCAGTCTGTCTCACGAACAAACGTGAGGCCATTTATAGTGATTGAAATATTCAGCACTGCAGTTATAATCTGCTACTTATCATTCTATTTTGATAGACATATTCAACACAGTGACTGTATGTACAACAAGATGAATAGATTTATTTAGAATGATTTGTATTCCCAAGTTAGTAGATAAGGATTACAGCACCAAATCAGCCAGGTGGGGGTAGTCAGACTTTGATGAAGCATGTAATGTGTCGTCATGGCAGGACTGGATATCCTTTTAATAAAGTATGGTACAGTAGACTGGCAGCAGAGATTTGGAAGGTTACGTGTAAGTGTGCAGATACGGCTCTACTGCATGACTTAAATTGCGTTAGCAGGATTAGGTACAAATCCCAGTTAGATGCTACACAACTAATTTACAGAGTTAGACTGAACATTTATTATGTGCTTCCCAGGAAATTTCAAAATACTGAGTTATGTCATGTATCGCCTAAAATATATATTTCGACTCCGAACCTATACTATTGTACCTTGCTAAAGTGTGATTGGCCCCCCTCCCCATCCCTCGCTGGCCTGCGTTCACATTGTGCTTCAGACATTCTGGGCCTATGCCTACGTCATCACAATACTTTAAAAGAAGTGCTCACGCAGCACCACTGACTTCGTAGATGTACTTGTTTTGTGCATTTTTTGGACTTGTTTTGGGTATGCTAATGCACAGCCCTGTCATACATTATAAGAAATGGAACAGTAATTTTCTGCAACTCGTGCTGCAGGTATAAGAAGATTCTTATGGAGGCAGCTGACGGTGTCCCCCGCGCTCAGGAGCATTTGTTGTCACACTGCATACTTTTTTTGTAGTTGGGTCAAGTGGGCCGTGGCTGAGCCCCCCTCTTCAAGCCTGCCAGGCACAGTACAGAGCAATCATACTAGTCAAAAGAGGAGGGTCCAGTGTGCCCTGGTACGGATTATATAGTATGAGTATCCCCTTAAAATTCATTTGAAAAGGTGCTATCAGCCTAAGTAATCTCTGTTGATTTTCTAATTTTATATTTTTATTCTGCTATAATTGTTGATAAAGAAATTAGAGAAATTAGTTTGGTAGTTGTCTTCAGTATACAAATTAAAATAGTTGGTTTTAAACGACAACATTCAAATCGTGATAAGTATCAAGTACAGAGTTTCTCCCCAGTTCTCTACTGCCACTTACAGGTACTTGCCTAACATTTCCATTTACTACAAAAAAAGAAGCCACAAGTCGCCACTTAGCTACAGCTAAAGCAGATCAGCGATTTATGGGAGGATTTTTGGGATCCCCGGCAGAATTTATGCTTTTATCACAGGTCAGGATATCCAAAAAGTTGTGTTGACAAGAGCAAAACCAGCGGGAGGTGAACACGCCCACCACTTTCTTGATTTTGTTCAAGTGCCCGATGTAGTCCCATTAACCGGAATCGACTGTACTGTTATCTTAAGTGTTACAGTTTTTCCGTAGAGAGGGTCATAACAGTACATTAAAGTATTTTGTATCATTTCTGTAAATTGCCATTCATTTAAAATGCAATGACATTATAGATGCTGTGTAGACACATGGTAGTGTTATGTGTGTGTTTTAGTGGTATCTCTGATGCATTTACATATTTATTGTTTGCATGCATGTGAAAATATATATAGTTGCATTAAAGTTGCATCTGCTCAGCATCTATTTTGTTTCTCTATTTAAAATTAAGTAGTCTTAATAACTAGTCTTAAGAACTGGATACTGGATTTTGTCTAAGCTGATACTGCAGAATGTGTACACTTTGTCCTAATACATAATTTTGAATTAATTTATTATTATTTTTAAGATGTTTTCTGTACATTATAATTTTTGTTAAATGTTTTGTAGGTCAACCAGGAGACGGGGTACATTGAATATGATCGTCTGGAAGAAAATGCTCGCTTGTTCCATCCCAAACTAATAATTGCAGGTCAGTATTAAAGCTTACATAAATAATCACACTTCATTTTAGACAAATATACCATCCTATCCCAATCTAATTGCTGAGCACAGTCTAGAAATGTCTTCATTTTTATGAAGTGAAATGACTATCTATTTCTCCTTCTATTTTATATATATTTTATATATATATTTAATTTTCCTTCTGTGTTTTTTTACATAGGTACCAGCTCCTACTCCCGAAACCTGGATTACAGTCGGCTGCGGAAGATAGCAGATGAGAATGGAGCTTATCTCCTGGCTGACATGGCCCACATTAGTGGACTTGTTGCAGCTGGTGTAGTTCCATCACCCTTTGAGCACTGTGATATTGTTTCCACAAGTACATATAAGACCTTGAGAGGCTGCAAAGCAGGACTTATATTTTACAGGAAAGGCAAGTATATGTTGAAAAGTGTTACATTTGTTAATTAAAATATCTTCTGTGCGAGACCAGCCTCAGTGACTTTGCTTTTTATACGTTAGGAGTGCGCAGCATGGATGCAAAAACAGGGAAGGAGACTCTTTATAACCTGGAGTCACTGATTAATCAAGCAGTGTTTCCTGGGATCCAGGGTGCAAGCCAATGTCATTCCATGACAGGTCACTACTGCATATTTACATATTTACTGGCAAATATTTTTTTCTTTTTTTCCAGTAGTTTGTACCTGGTAGTTTGTATAACTTAACTAATTAAATTAATTCTTGTTTATATGGCAATTAAAAGTATCTTAATGTATTCTTAATATACACTACTCACAAAAAATAGGGGATATTTAAAAATGAATAGGAAGAGGATCCCACAAAATCTGTCGCACAATCTGATCCTGTCCATCACTATCAGTGTGGAGGTTTTGGCAGTCTTGGGTGACCGTACACTCTACTGAACAGTCAATGTGTGACACTTTCGTCCAGTTTAACATGCTTCTGTTCACCCCCATGATTATATCACTTACTGTTTAATCACCATAATTGAATTTTCATCTGATTTGCGAAAAATCAAATAACTTTACTTTTCTTTTGCTTTTCTGATTATCTTGTTTAATGAACTAAAGTTAAATGCTTCTTTTATTAATCACTTCACATTCATTTTAAAATATCCATGTATTTTATAATAATAATAATAACAATAATAATAATAATATATACCAATATTTTCACCTTCTGTAAATACTATTTTTAATAAAGCTTGACAAATAAAGTCAATATACAGTTTTACAACCAACTTCTAATGTGAAATATTACATACAGTACTACAATGTACTGAGTTACTACAAAGCGGATTCCAAAAAAGTTGGGACACTAAACAAATTGTGAATAAAAACTGAATGCAATAATGAGGAAATGACAAATGCCAATATTTTATTCGTAATAGAACATAGATGACAAATCAAAAGTTTAATCTGAGTAAATGTAACATTTTAAAGGAAAAATATGTTGCTTCAAAATTTCACAGTGTCAACAAA
>JAUZSU010174861.1:0-12915 GCA_034780255.1 Parotocinclus maculicauda | reverse complement strand
ATTAATATTTTTTGAAAACCCGCGATGCACCGAGTCCGCGAAAGGTGAACCGCGAAGTGGCGAGGGAACACTGTATACGTTTCTTTCTGTCAAATGATTTCCATAAAACATAATAGATCAATATGGCAAACCTAAATAATATTATTATCTAATATTATATAATAATAAATTATTTTTTATTTCACATTTCCTAGAGCATTGCACAAAACATTTCACTACATGTTGTACATATAATACTACTGTATGTATGTGACAAATAAACGTCTAAAGTCTAAAGTCAATATGGATCTTACAGTGCTACAGTGAAGCAGCAGTCACTGTTTTTGACACATTTTCAATACTACATCTGCCTTGTTGTACCCCCCCCCACCCCCCGTTCCTGTGGGATTGCCACAAGTTTTCTTGCCCTTGTTGTCTGTGTTTGACCAGCTTCAAGATGTCCTATGGCTCTCCAATCCTCACCTTCAGGCAAATCATGTTGCCAAGGCATTGCAAGGGCTGGGAAACTGCAGGATGTGCACTTTAAAGATGAGGGAATTTTGCAGCTTATTTGCATTACAGAACAACTTTCTTTGACTTGTTGTTTGCTTTTCTGAGGTTCTTGTTTAATAAAAAGAGATCAAATATTTATTGTTTTGTTTGAGTAGTGTAGCTGCGCCTTCCAGCTTTCAGCTTAATTCAACAAAGCCAACAATAATACCGTTAACAAACAATTTTGAACCTGTAGCTCAATGTCTATTATAATTATAAAAAAACATTTTCTTAAAGATCACAGTGTTTGAAAGATCAGGTTCTGTTACAATTTGTCCTTTCATTACCCAGGTGAAATGTTATTCATAGGTACGAAAAAAAAATCTGTTGCATTACAATAAGTTTTACCCACCTAATCAATTTTAGGTGGAGAGGGGCATTATAAACCCACATCCAGTATATCGCAGGGTACACACACTCACACTGAGGCATTATGGAGTTGATCGGTTGACATAATGCATGTCGTTGCAATGTGTGACTAAAAGATATGGAGGAAACACAGGAGAGAACATGCAAACTCCGCACAGACAGTGGCCATGCCAGGACTGAACACGTCCCTGGAGCTTTGCAATGATGGCGTTTATCCAATGGGCCACCCAAGCTTAAAAGAATTTTGTGATTCTAAAATTTTAAATTAATTTATAGAATTTATAATTATTCTTTCCTAAGTAGTAACTTAGGAAGTCTGAATCTCTTTTTCTTTAATTCATAGTTCTAGGCATACTAATGCTAGCTGTTTGGAGATACAGGACACTACAGCAGAAGAAACTTGCTGCCCAGGAACTTGGCATGGAAGAGTACTCAGAGAAAGTCTTCCACTATGTCGAGGGCAGAGCAATTCGGGATGCAGCCAGCTTCAGTCAGCCAGTCCCAATGAGGCGACACTCAGGCCGCCGTGAGCGCGAATTCCGTAGACAGGAAGTGGTGGCAAGCATTCGCATGTCTCTATGTCAATCACATCTCATCGGCCCAGAGGATGAGGTCTTCCGCCAGTTTATCATGGACCGTCTAACTGAAGCTGATCAGGACCCCTTCGTTCCCCCCTTCGACTGCCTGCATATTTACACATATGAGGGTATCGGATCACCTACAGGTTCTCTTAGCTCACTGGAATCCTTCACTTCTGACCATTTTTTGGATCGATCACGTGACATTAGTACACAAAGTTTAAAACTTTCTACTTGGCAAGGAACTGGAGATACTGAGACATCATTTTAAATCAGGAAGGACTGTAACAAAGCTGAAACCAGTCACAAGAAGAGTCCTGTCAGCTTAATGAATTCTTTAACATTTGACTTTTGTGCGATTGAAACTCCTGACCTTCTGCCATGGTTCTTGAGATTGGCTCCCTACAGTAAAGCTGAAGATAATATTTTATTGTTAAGTGTGCAGAAGTACTCAGAAAGCATGCCTTTATTCAGAGTCAAGACCTTGTGAGGAAAACTTTTTTTGACAACTGCCACTGTTTCTTGAGTCATATTTTATCTCAGATTTATTGGTCCTATTACATTATATTTCCAGACATATATCGTATTTAGTATTTATCATACAGTGAAAATGATTATCTTAAGAAGTTATCCCAAGGCAAATAAGCATGGCTGAGCACACTGTGGTTTGCTGTGTGACATGTATGTGTGTAAGATGCAAATAAAAAGACAGAAATTACTTAACTTTTTATCTATATTTCATATAAATAATTTAGAAATTCATATAAACCTTAACTTTAAGGTTAACCTTATGATTTGTATGGCTTTCAAAACTTAATGCCTGCAACATCAAAAAAACCTTTTCAAAAAAAGGGCAATGTGTCTGGGAAGGTTATGGAATGTAGCACAAAAAGTTTGTATCTCTTTGGAAAACAGTTGGTAAAAACTTGAATTGGAAACAATTGGCTTCAAAAGGAACACTTATTGGTTACTTTGTGAACAACTGTTTGAATAAATACAATCACATATTAAACACGTTTTGTAAATTTAATTTAATTTAATTCATTTATTTTTATACACACAATGCCACAGCATTTGGGGATTTCACCATCCACTGCCCGTAATATTATGAGAAGAATTCTATGTATAAAGGGCAACACTGAAAACCTATACTGAATGCTCATTGTCTTTGATTCCTCAAAAAGCACTGCATTAAGAGTGCCTCTATAATAGATAAAACTACATAGCAGTTCAGGCATCTACAAATGGCAATATTTTTGGTTTGCAAACTCTGTTTCAGTCTATCTCAGATGAACTTGAGCCTTCTTTCTTTCTAGATGGTGCTTATCCATGGCTTCTGATTTGTGTAGCAAAATGGAAAAAGTGGTTTGTTGTCTAGTGAGCCACCTTTCAAATTGTTATTGAAAACAATGAATGTTGGCAACAAAGAGGAGTAGGACCATCCTAGTTGTTACCAGTGAGTTATGTGATGTGTAAGTGCCAGTGGCATATGTAACTTAAACATTTGTGATGGCTGCATTATTGTGGATATACGTAAGGAACACATGTTGCTCATAGTGTTTTTTTTAGAGATATCGTTGCTTATTTTAGTCAAATAGCACTACATGTGTCATAGCAGTGAAGCTTTACAATCGGTGTGCTAGAACAGCTTGTCTGCAGTCTAACCCTGTCTCATATTTAAACCATCTGGCAGATCAAGAAGCACAATGGAGTGTTATATCTAAAAGAGTGCAAAAAAACTATTCTAAGTAGTGTCCTTAACTCAAGTACTACAAAATGTAACGAGGTAAGGTGATTTATAACAATGGTAAGCTTGCCCATGTTTACCTGCTGAATGTTTGCCATTGAAAAAAAGGAATAAAGCTAAATGCACAAAACACCTTTCCTCCTAACTTAAAGCTCAAAAAGGTTTGAATACTCGCTTCATGATTCCCAGGCATGAATATTATTAAAAAACTGCAGGCAGATCTTAAACATGCTGCATATTTGAAGTCTAACAATATTTCTTACCCAAATTATTATTTCTTATATAAAATGTGATCGGGGTGACAGTCATCTAAAGTAAAAGGCCAAATTGAAAGAAACATCATCATCATCATCCTCATCATCAAATTCTCTTCCTCACCAAAACCCAAAAAATAATAAAATATATAAATAAATACCAAAATTTAAAAAAATCCTAAGATATAATCCATCCAGCGAGTTCTGGGTCTACCCTGGGGGCTCTCCCCAGTTGCCCAGGCCCAGTACAACTCACACATACAAATGATTTCTGTAAGAATACAAAGCACGAAATACTTCTGTTAGTCGCTTTGTATAATTGCTTCTGCTAAATGCTGTACATGCAAAATCTCCAGAAGGCATCTTTATCAGATACCTGAACCACCTCAAAGAGACTCTTCTTAATGTATAGGAGCAGTGGTTCTAATACAAGCTTGTCGAGGCCCTCTCCCAATCATGGAGAGAATGTCCAGCAACCCAACAGAGAAAGGTCATTACAGCCGCTTGTATCCGCAGTCTTATTGTTTTGGTCATTACCCAGAGCTCTGAACCATAGGTGAGGCTGAGGATGTAGATTGACTGGTAAACTGAGCTCCCTCTACCACTACGGTCTGGTACAGTGACCACATTACTTCCAACACTGCAGCTAACCATAATTAGCAATGGCCAATCTCACGATCCCTTTTATTACACAGGGAAGATTTTCAGCCTCTACCTGAAGAGCATGACATCTTTTTTCGGAAGAACACTGATTACTAGATGTGAATATGGGATTGTGTATAATTAAAGGGTCATAGCTGTAAAAAAAAGTCCCGGTCTTGTTGTGGGGAATACAAGGTTTGTGCCTTAAATGGTTAACAGGGCTGACAGGGGTCCTGATGCAGCACGGAGGGATAAAACAACAGCTGCCCTCCCCTCCCTCAGACATGCCAAATGGTACATGTACAATTCCTGACCCATACATAACTTTTGTTAATTATTGAAACACATAGTTAAAATTCAGGTGAATCTTAACGCAAGTTTATATTGTACTCTTTCAATTGTAAATTTTGTGTAACACTTCATTAACTTTGTGTGTGTGTAACACTACATTATTGTGTGTATTGACCACTGTGGCTGGCAGGAAACTATTTTCACAAAGCACGTAGAAGCTAAATCACATTTTATTGGAAAATAGATTTTTTTTTTGTTTTAAAATAAAAAGACTGTGGTTTTTTGGTTGGATTTATTGCTAAGCAGATGTTCACAAACGCATAGACTGAAAGAGGATTTTAGTACAGCTGTATCTTTGAGAAGAGAGGTGACAAAATGTGGCAGATTCGGAATTGTAATGATGTAGAGTTTCTGAAATGCCACTAAAAAGTTTATCCTGAAATAAACAAGCCTTATGTTAATCATGCCCAGAAGTGGTGTCAACTTTGGGCTAAGAGGCATCTTGGGATGGACCATCACACAGTGAAAACATATATTATGGTTTGTATTTAACATGTGTTTTATTTTTTGGATGGACTTAAACCATATAACCATATAAACCATATGCTCCAGACCAAATATTAAAAGAATCATCTGGACTGTTATCAGCAATAAATTTAAAATCCAGAGTCTGCCATGGTATGGAATTATTTCCACTTCTGTTATTATAGCATTAACATATAGCATAGTACACTGGGATTTTAGAGCAACATTTGCTGCCGTCATGATATGTGGATGCTGAGGACATTAGTTGTGGACTCTTTTTCTGTTTATGACTTGCATTGTAGTGTGCTTCTCACATGGGTCTCTGGTTTCCACTGCAGCCACCATAGAGCACGAAAACAAAGTACAAGTGATTTCTGAATCAGGTCTTAGTTACAGAGTTTACACAATGCACACACACACTCTAGACATCCCGCATTTATTACTGCTTATTGTAATAACACAATAAACACAGATATATTTCCTATTATATATGAAACATATTGAAATATTTATAAGGGTGTTTCTTATTGTGTGGCACCTCTCCCAAAAATAGATTTAGACTCTAGTGCTTCTTGACATTGAAACTAGGATTGATCTGTGCCTGGGACCTCTCTCCCTGCCCCGTGACACCAATTTAATGAGATTGGTTCTCTTCAGTACTCACTTATTAGCATTATGGCTAGGGAATAGTTTTTTCCCTGCCTCACCCTTGCCTTTCTGTTCTGTGCTACTTCTTTCTTAAACATGTCTAAACTGAATGAGAAACATTATGCTTTAATAAAAGACATGCATGTGTTAGGTTTTCTTTGGCTACTAATGCAAAAGCATTATGATTATGTTAAAACTATTTTAGCAACACATTCAACTTAGGGACAATGGAACATGTCAGAAGAGAAAAAGACATGAAATTAATGCTTGTTACAAGATTGTAATTTGTGTGTCACTTGGAGAATAGGTATATTTAAAAAGAATGAACGGGAATATTACCAAAATCTAAATGTACTTGTGACATCTGCCATATTATCATAGGGGTTATTCATCATTGCTCACTGAAAGGCACTGTGAAATGCGTAATTAAGGAACAATGTCTTCATGTCTAGGAGAAAAATAAAGGCCACCGAAAATGGAAACTACCATTTTTATGACAACAAAGTGATCCACCACAGCATATTTTACTCTAATATGATTTGTGATATTTCTGTGGCAGCACACACACACAATCTTACATTGATTTGTACAAACACAAACTTATCCAGTTTGTTTTGTCTCAGTAACTTTTTAACAATTAAGTCTAGTGTAATCCCCACATCATATAAGTCATCTGCCAACATACCGTTATTACCATATGTTTTTCTCTAGAATGAGAAGGGTATTAAGTTGGATTATTGTACAGTGTTTCTGAACTTCCACTGTCCGATGTTCCTGCTAAAACATATGAGCTGTTTTACTTCCATTATCAAATCTAATAACACACCATAAATAATGACAATCTACAACTTTGATCTAAAAATCATAACTCATGTGATCACATATCATGAAACTGCAAACATGTATCAGTGTAATGTAAAATATGCTGAAAGCTTTAGACTGATTCCGCTACCTATACCTTTCCTCTCTGTCTTGATTTTCTTCTTTCTTTCTCTCATTTTTATCTCTTATTCCCTCCCTCCCAATGTATGGCCATTACACAAGTTTTAGTGTTTATTAGGAACTGGAAATCCTGGTGAACAATAGTGTATTCATAAATCTAAAATGCCATGATGCATGAAGCTTTAAGCTCTAAGCTCTATGTGGCTGATTTTTTGTTTGGTAGACAGTCAAGTTATTGGAAGTCTGAGAAGCAGTTAATATTCAAAGTTATTGATTGTGCAGAATTTTTGTGCGAGGTCTTTGCCGAAAAAGATGTCATGCTATGTTATGTTGTTGTTTGTCCACTGACAGACTGATGACAAAATTATGTCTGTGTGATGTTAGTGTGTTGTGGCTCCAAGGCCATCATATTCTTAAGACTTTTGGTAGCATCCAAAATATTCGCTTCTAAATTAAGCTAATGGTTATTTTTTCCCTCGGATCTAATGCACCACAAACATTGTCAGCTACTCCTATGGATTTTTTTTTTTCATGACTATCAGGTAATTTGACCTTTTTTTCTTATCTGCTTTTAGATTGTGATACCCAAGGAATAGAGTAAAATCTTCATTAGCTTATGAAACTTCCAAAGAAAAAATGTACTGTGAAATTGGACAGTAGAACCATGAAGTGTAAAATTGACGTCAAAAATGAATAGCAAAACTGTGAGCTTTATGGTTAAACTGTGAAAAGTCACATTAAAACTGTCGTGCAATTTACAGTTTTACTATTAAATCTCACAGTACATTTTTTCCAGGGTTAATAGATTCAGTAATCTCAATGTGCAAGATTTTTAACTTTTAGATAGTTGTTATAATGGAATAAAACTGTATATGTATGAATGTAATAACAGTATAAGATTATCATATTAGAGCAAAAAATAGGTTTATTGTGGAAAACTGTACAATTGAATAGAAGCTCTAGCACCCCATTTGATCACCTCTGGTTCCCTCACAGAAAAACTGTTCGCAAGACTTCACAGCAACTGGGACAGAATGGTGGGCAATTCTTTGAAACTATTAGCCTGCCTCTTTCAAAATGTGCTATTGCGAAACAAAACTCTAAACAAAATGTGCTATTTATTTCTTAATTTTATCGTAAACCTAAATCACTATGATGGTAATTTAAGACAGAAGATAGTTGTGTATGAATGAAACCTATTTATTGCTGTATTAGCCCAAAATTGGTAGAATATGAATTCATATTTAAAAGAAAACAGATGTGCATGCACATGAACAAGACATTACTTTGTCACTCCTAGGCCACTCCAGATAAAAAAAACATGATTCTCACAGAAGCAAATCTTAAGTCTGATGTGGAACAACGCTGTGTCTCATATGTGTAAAAACAAGTTAATTTTATGAACAAGCAGCATACTCTAGGGACAACTCTGCTTGCTCTAAAAGGAGAAAGGCCTAGAAAATGTGATCTAACCAAAGCTTGTTTCCATTTCCCCAAATTAATGAATCACAGCCATCAGGAATCCTGATCAAAATAACTAAACAAAATCGCATTTGAGTTTGACCCAGAAGGGGATGGGATTGCCCACTGCTGTAACCATACCACCAATCTAATATTAACATTCAATTTAATATTGATAACCTTGTTGTTATCCTGCAAAATGATCAGTTTTTAAATATACGAGCTACCTGCAACTGATATCTTCCTACTGCCTTATCACACCAAGGACATTATCACGCCCGCTACTTCAGCTGTGTTAATTAATAGCCTACCAGACATTTATTAATTAACCATCAGAGCCCAGACAAATAAAAAATGTAGCTCACCAATTAAAAAGCTTATTTTTCCCAAACTTTAGATAACGCTGCTCCAACTATGGTCAAGCAATTATGGTCTAATTTCACCCAATTTCACCTGAGTGCAGCAATAATTAAATGAACTTTACATTATGATAAAAATGTAAGCTAAGATAATATATTCAGCTAAATATTCATTCATAAAACTCAAAGCACAACACAGTACCTTGCTATTCAGCAGCCTTTTAAGTCCAGCACTTAGTGTAGACTTTTTAAGTGCTGTAAATTACAGCTAGAATAGTTTAGCACAATTTAGCATGATTAGTATTACTAGTATTAGTATTAAATTAGTATTTTCTTCCCTGATCAACTCAGCACTGTGCTAACTGGAATTAAGCAGAATGAATACCTAAAGGATTCCTACTTATCATGAACAATGTACATGTGCTTGATTGTAAGAGTAAGAGTTGGGGGGTTGTGTTAGCCCAGAAAAATTAAGGTACTGGACAGGGTTCATCTCACCTCACTTCCAAACCTCCAATGTTGGGTCTAACAAGACCCACAGCCCACAGTTGTTTGGATTGTAAGCTTTTAAGATAAGTCACTCTGAATAAGGCACTATGGTAAATTAATAACTACAATTAGTTCTACCACCAAACATTCAGATTTCTTTCTATTTTCAAAAATGTACGATATTACTGAACAGTCATGAAGGATTAGCATAGATTTAGACAACATGTCTGCCAGGTCTTACATCCAACTAATATGATGCCAGTTTTATCTGAGTTCAAGGAACATATAGAGCATTTCTTTTTTTATTCCTCAGTCCTACTGATTGTAACAACAGCAATTGGTTTGGATTCTATATTCAACTGTGTATTATCTGCTTAGCAGTAGACACTACGTCTGTGTCTATGAATAATTAAGTCTACTTTAAGTGTAGTAAAAGGCTCAGGACTGTTACTACTACTGTTACTGACCTGTGGGACCCCATACTTTACTTTTGTGAGCTTGAAGCATAAATAATTTACACAAAATATGATAACAGTGACCAAATCCCAATTATTACAAAACACCTATTATGTTTCATACCTTTTAACAGTATCTAGCTACCAAACTACAAAGTGTTTTGAGTGGAGTGATTAGGCAACCATGCATCTCTTACTAGACAGCCTAAAAATTATTTCTACCAACTCTAGTTCATGACAGTGACATTCCTGGTGCAATGCCAACAGAAGATTAGCCAACTTAATAACAATCCTGACACCAATTAATTAGATATCTGCTCTATACCTGCTAATACGTTGTAAAGTTGTAAAAACTGTATATTTGAAAGAGGTCTTCTTACTAAATATGTATATGCAAATATTATGAAAATAGACAAACTTAAATTATAAAGGTTATCAGAGCACACACAGTGGCCATTGTGAGGGGTTTAGCTAAGGGGCAGTACATAATGGCAGACATTATTTAGCGCTAGAAAGTAATTCAAAAAAACGTAACAAATATGAATCAGCAATCAGTCCAGCACCTGAAGATCCATATGAAACACAAGCTTGAGTGCACATCTCAAACTACTGTCTGAAACTCCACAGCGTACTCAGTGACTGACCGGGAGCCCTGACGAGGGTTAAGCAGATGGTAAGTAGGAATTGCAGCAAAATCTGGATGATCAATGATCTCCCTAAACTGGCTGAGGAACTCTGCAAAAGTGCACTTTTTGGAAGACACACCAGGTCGGGCAACCTCTGCTCACACCAGTGCTCTGCCTCACAACAAACCCACCATATATTGGATCTTGCTTGTGTTACAGGTGACTGGAAAAAGATCAGCTTACACTTGTAAATGATCCCTTGGTTCTGTATGGCTGGTTTGTTCCAATATGATGTACAGAGGCGAAGCCTCTGGTTTTTGAACCAATGTGCAGTGATACACACAAGAGACCAGCACTGGAGATAAAGTTTAAAAAGTTCAGCAAGAAGAGGACAACTGTGCCGTAGTGAATGTGCTTGCAGATCGTCTGGTAAGGCAGGCTAAAAAACAGCAATGGATTGAAAAAAGGCACAGCGGCAGGGTGTATCAACAAAAAGAACAGCAATATATGAAAGCTCGTCTTAGGACTACAAAGTATTAATAGCAAGTGGCGCTATGTTACAGGCCTATACATGCTGATGAATCAATCAGCTACGCTCCAAGCTGCTTCATAAATAGAGGATGCTGATTGCTTCAGATGTTCTGCAGGTGCTTTAGGGAATGAGCCACCTGGATATACTGGAGGATCTGGGAAAAGGCGTGTCTCGTGCGGGACCTAACTACAAGATGTCGCCAAAACAAAATAAAACACAAAGCAAAGTACATCAACACAAGCACACTGAAACAAGGGGTGAAAAAAGCCATTCACAGGGCACATACCCAACAGGGATAAACCATTTTTTCAATGAATGGTCAAACTTAACGCTTCTAAATGGCCAAGTCAAAATCCTGCCCTAAACCCAACAATAGTGTTGCTAATGGGCCGAAGGTGAGCAGTTCATGTAAGAAAACCAGTATAATCCTAAAAGCTGTTCTGTAAGGAGACACGGTCAAAAATTCAGGCTAATAGGCAATACTGATTAGCAGGTATCTGAGTTTTTTTTAGCTTTTATTTCTCCACAAAACAGTCACAACAGACACTGAAGCAAAGATTTACATACTTTTGACACTTACAGATGTATAATACTAAAATATTGAAAATCTGATAATATTTAGGGTCATAATTATGCAAAAATATTCATAATTCAAAGGGGTTCATAAACTTTATAAGACTACCGTACTCTAATTTTTGAGTAATTTATAATTATGTATTAAGTAATTTAAACCATTTAACATAAGATTTAAGACCCTGTACAGTCGTGGCCAAAAGTATTGAGAACCCTAGAAGTTTTCTGCATCGCTTTTTATGGTGGCAATTTGTATTAACTCTAGACTGTAAAGATTGATCAGATGAATTGAAAAGAATTAGAGAATTAGCTCAGGAGAAAATGTTAATCAGGACAAGACAGCTGATATCACTCTGTCATGCTGATTTGAAGAGCAGAGTGGTTGCTTTTAAGTGTAAGCGCTGATGTAGACACAGTGTCACTGGCTTGTGGCGCGATAGAGTTTAATCTATAAATGGAGGAACACCGTTGATTCAGTGTTTGTGTTGTGTGTGCATAACAGTTGCAAAAGTTTAACAAGCAAACGGCTCGTCTCGTAAGTTCAAAGCTAGCAGTTGTGCCCGTTAATGAAAATTACTAGCGCTATTATCTGCGGTCAGTTATTTCACTGTAAAGACGTACGTGCTACAGTACCGTTTAAGATATGGTGTAATTATACTGTAAATTACTTTAGGAAAATAATATTTATAATGTCTGTTACAGAGTGTGAAGTGTTTTGGTGTAACGGTGTTTGAGTATCCTGTGTGGCTTAACCTAAAGCTGTGCTAAAGCTGAGAACTGGTAGTATAGGTGGCAGCTAATAAGACGAGAGTCTTTTTTTGTGTATTTTTGTTTGTACAACTTTAGTTGTTAGTTATTACTTTTATGGTTCTATGTTTTTGTTGAGAAGTCATATCTTATTTTTGTACAGTCTCCTACACGTCCCATGATGTATACTGAATGAGCAGTATTATGTACACTTGTCTATTTAAATGGTAACTTGTCCTTTGCTAATTACCATGGCTATTTAAATTGGTGCTTTTTATGTTTAATTTATTTCTTTGTAATGTGATAATACTAAACAACTTAAAAACTTCACATTTGCTGTCCTGTGCACCTTTAAACCAGGGCTACAGATTTTGGTACCAGGAGTGGGATCAAACCAAATACAGTAGTGACAGCTATGTCGATGTTGAAGGTCATTGACTGTGACAAGGTGTGGAAGTGGATCACCTGGACAACGTAATCAATGAACCTCATGCTCTGGAATTTTCTACTTGAACTCTTTTAGTAAAAAAATGTCTGTAGACTTTTAACAATGACATGTCTACAGCGGAAGGTAGGCAGCCTCCTGCTAAACCGGCTGGGCTGCAAACACGAAAAAGCCCTTGCAGCTATTGTATCATTGATTAATCCAGTAACCAGATTCAGTAATCTTATGTCTATGTTCCCAGGGAGCGTCAAATAAGTCAGTTTAGTGGCAATTTTGGGAGGGATGGACGATCATTTTATAACTTCATAGATCAAGTAGAAGACACGTAGATGATACTGATTAGATAAGCGAGTTATTTGACTATCGCAGAGTTTTTACAATCGTAGGCAGAGAGAAAAAGATCTGCGCAGCTTTTCACATGCTCTCTCACAGATACTCCCCTCTCTAGTAAAACAGGCTCCAAATGCAATCGCTAATGAGAGACGGGCAATAAGGGATCAGTTTGTGGAAGGCATTTGGGATTTAATCTGAGTCAGGAGCTTCATAAATATGGTAGGAACGATCCTAGGTCTTCCATAGTTGAGGTCCGTGAGGAGGCTCAGTTATGGGCCATGGAAGAGCCTGTGCCTGAGGCAAAAGAGCAGGTCAAAGAGTAGGGGCTGGGATTCGTATCTCACAACAGCACACTGTGGATCTGTTCA
>JAUZSU010174850.1:0-12915 GCA_034780255.1 Parotocinclus maculicauda | reverse complement strand
CAGGTGAGATCCTCGGAGATGTGGACTGTAGATAATGGTCTGTAGATAATGGACTGTAGATAATGAAAACTGCAGAAACATTGTTCTTAAACTGTTGGATTTTTTGCTCACACAGTTGTTCACAAAGTGGTGAACCACGCCCCATACTTGCTTGTGAACAATTTGGGAATGTTCCCTTTATACCCAGTCATGACACTCACCTGTGGAATGTTCTAAACAGGTGTTTTTTAAAGCTTTTCCAGTCTTTTGTTGCCCCTGTCCCAACTCTTTTGGAACGTTTTGCAGGCATCAAATTCAAAATGAGTGAATATTTGCAAAACACATTCAAGTTTGTCCATTTCAACATTAAATATATTGTCTTTGTAGTGTATTCAATTTAATGTGGTTTGAAAAAAGGATTTGCAAATCATTATATTCTATTTCTGTTTTTCACAACATCCCAACTTTATTTTAATTTGGTGATTGTAGAAACATATCATCTATTGCAAACTCTACATTATACTGTTCTGTCACTTTACTGTTCTTAAGCCACATTACTATCTCTCTAAATGCTACCATGCAGGAAGTGGTCTGCACTTAAACCTCACTACATTTGAGTCGGCACTTATGCTTCTTATTGTAAATAATATAATCATTTATTATTCTTTATTCCTGCTTTTATTGCAGGATCTCAAGGTCCCATCTTTCAAAGCAGAAATTAGGTTTGTAATAACTGTAAGAAGACTATATGTACCACAACCAATGTCATCTCATTTATAAAACCTATAAGAGTGTATAATCATTATTGATATCTATTTAGTATTAATTTCCTCATAGAAAGAATAACATAGAGAATATGAGTGATCATTATTTAGTCCAGTAAACTGAGTCACTGTCGGTTCTCTTGTCCTCAACTGGAAAGTTTTGGTGTGATGGCTTGGTCAGTGAACCAGAGAAAGAAAGGGGGCATAATTACCCTATGATGTGATCTGAGTACCGATAACCTAGTCAATTACAAGTTACAAAATTTATATAATGACTTGCAGACAACTGACAACATTCTATTACTTGCATCTTTCTTTTGTAACAATGTTTTTTGTGTTTTTGGCGCTTGCACACAGCGTTCCATTGACTTACTTTGACTTTTACTTCATTCAGAAAATAGGAAACTGAAGCTATTTTATTATCATCTGGTCAACTTAAGTTAATTTGTTAATAAACATTTACTACTGCATTTCATGTTTGCAACACAGTACAAAGTTTGGACAGGGGAAATTCAAGGCTAGAGGTAAAAAGTACAAATTAATGATGCTATTTAAAACAGGCGTTATCAACAAGTAATCATTAATAATGATTTGGTACAAAAGCAGAATCTATGAAATCAGCAATATTTAAGGGGCACAGAGACACATACATGAGAATTTATTTTAATGTTTACAAACAATGTTCCTAAAAAAAACTTTTTTTCCTAAATTTGGCTTATTTTGCATTGTGTTGACAAAATATGCAATATTAAAAAGGCTTATTTTTGTCCACTAATGTTTTAAGTGACATTTTGTAAATTAATTGTAGTGCTGATAAAGGTTCCACACAAAAGTTTCTGGGCAAAGTGACTTACTGTATAACTGAAACACTTCAAGTTATTATGGGTTAAGTGTTTAATTAAGGGTTCAACAGTGGCAGTTTGGCAGTAAGGGGAAGTTAAACCTGGACTTTCCTTGCCAGTAATTAGGTACTTTTTACCTCTGTACCACCACACTAGAGAAATTAATTTGAAAAGACAACCTTCTTACCTGAAGTTAGATATGCTACTGTTCAGTCATAAGATTTTGAGTACAATACAAATTGAGTACAGAGACAGCCAAAACAAATATTTAGCATTTGAACCTAAATATATAATAAAAAGCTAAGAGATAAATTGGAAATTATTACATTAAAATAAATGGTAAAGCATGCTTAATGCATATTTCTTGTTTATGCTATAGTACTTAATAAATTATTTCAAATATTTATTTAATAATAAATAATAATAAACAATGTCAGGTTGATAAGACTTAAAAGAAAGCACACACCAATATTTTATTCTGCTTAGTTACAACTTGAATGCACACCCACTTTCTCTATATATTTCTTCAAGTAAAGTAAAGTATAAATTATATATATATCCAATGCCTTTTCACGTCATTACAGCTGGCATCATTCAGCCATGGTTAAACCCTTAGTTAAGCTTACATGATGAACCTTGCATATGCTTTTCAATTGTTTAAATGTTATGTTCACTTTGTGCCTTAAGAGTTTATATGGAATGAACTTCTAAATGTATCAAGAATAGTCAGCACCAGTAACTGATGAACCTTCTGTTTAATAGTTGGAAGTAACACAGAAAGCACAAAGTTTGTAAAATGTAGAATTACAAAGTAGCGACCACTAAAACTTAAACAGAGAATAAGCAGAATCTAAATGAAACATATATAACGCCTAAGACTTTTGTACAGTAATGTACAGTATATATAGACTGTACAGATGCAGAATAATTTACACAAATCTACATTGCTTGCAAAACTATAAAACATATTTATCTATGTATATTCAAATAATTAGGGATATTTATCTTTCTAATATATTGTATTAAAAAGAGTAGCATTAATTATTTCATATTAATAGCACAATAGCACACAGGTTTCGACATACACAAATAAGTACAATATTTAGCCTTCTCTGCTCTTTAGTGTCCACTCAGAATTTAGGACCCCACAGTAAAATAAATCCGCATCCACCACCTACCAGGATTTCAAATAAACTAATGACCTTGTAGGATCCAGTGTAATGACAAAAATAACCATAGTCTCTAAACACAATGCTATAATGGAAAGTAATATTGTTTTACATAACAGTGTGAAGCACAAATATGGACAGTCGGTTTAAATTGCCTATTATTTGACAATTTCTTCCCCAAAATTCAAAGACACAACATATTTCCTTTTGGTTACTGATCTTATATTACATGTATGGAAAGTAACACAGGGGTAGAGAGACAAGCTTCTCGTTTGTGTGTGTGTGTGTGTGTATATGTGAGTGTGTGTGAGTGAATGAGAGAGAGAGAGAGAGAGAGAGAGAGAGAGAGAGAATAAAACTGAGTAAGAGTAGTGTAGTGGGACTGTGGTAGCCTAGCGGTTAAGGTACTGGCCTCTGGATCAGAAGGTCCAGGGTTCATATCCCACCTCTGCCAAGCTGCCACAGTTGGGCTCTTGAGCAAGGCCCTTAACCCACAATTGGTTGGATTGTAAGATTGTATAAGTTGTAAGTCGCTCTGGATAAGGACGTCTGCTAAATGCCATATATGTAAAGGTAGTCTGTTGACAGTAGACTATGAAATCGATAGTCACATAATGTCTTCCACATTCCTCAAATCGTCATTATCAGTGGTTGCAATGGAATCGTGGATATAGTCTTGGCATTTCGAAAAGTGGTTGGCATGTGGGGGAGTTTCTACAGGAATTATTCTGTCAAAGTTGGAGAAGTCTATCTGATACTTTCCCTCTTTGCTGCGTGAGATTATGGGAAGGAAATCATAGCCCCACAAGATTTCTTTAGGAATATATGAAGTCCTGACTTGGCATGAAGAGCTGGTGGACTCAGCTGTGCCATCCAGGAACACCACCAGCTCAAAGTCCTGTTGATGCACAGTGTCTACTCCCAAGCTGACAAATGGACTTAATTCATCAATGAAATGGTATAGGGTCAAAGGGCGGACAAAAAAAAGGTTTTCTTTACCAAAATCCACAATAAAGTCAATTCTGATCTGGTCCATGATGATGGTCTCACCTTCTGGTGTGAGAGTTGTCTTTAGCAGCTTACCATAGATCTTATTCCCGATCATCAAGGATTTGCGCATGTTGGCAACTCGTATCTGCAAACATAATTTGTCTTGTTTAGAACAGATAACAGCTACCTTGCTAAAGGTGATGGTTTTGGCTCTCTTCTTGGGTCGGGAAACTTTAGTCATAATCACTCCACACCAAAAACAGATTATCACTGTCCCAAAGATAACCTGAACTGTCCAAAGCGTGATTGCACTAGGGCAAAATGTAGTAATTACTCGATATCCATAGCCAATAGACATCTGTGCCTCTATCGAATTGAGGAAGGCACCAGTCATATCCACAACATTAACTACACAAGCATTATGGTCAGGAAGTGGGTTTTGCCACCATAGGTCACCATTAGCAAAGGCAGCCCAATACCAAAATACTCCAAAAATAAACCAACTGAAAACATGGGAGGCTCCGAAGAGAAAGATAATAAAACGCCAGCGCATTTCCAGTAGAGTGGTCCAGAAATCCAGGACGTAGATGAAGAGGTGGCTATGTCTCACACTGCCATATGCAATATTACAGTGTCCATCTTTGGTCACCAAACGATTTCTATGAATCCGAAGCGCAGCCAAATAGTCTCTGAACAAATGGGCCAAGGTGCTTGTCATTTCTAATTTGCAGTGAGGTCAACCTGTAATGAGAACACATGATCATGTTAAATGATTGTTCTCTTTACATTAGTTACCTTTTTCTCCCTAGTTGCTCCCTTTAAAACCCACCATTGTTCCCTTTACTCTGCTGTAAGTTGGCCATCTTTGCATAATCGTCGCTTGATTCACTGGTACATGCTTATTTATAAAACTCTTTTGGGTTTGTCTCCTCATTATCTATGTAGCTTACTACAGTATTCATCTTCTATCTACAACACCCGCTCTGCTCATTTTATCACGCTACAGGTCCCCAAGACAAGTACAGTTCTCGGTTTGTCTGCATATAAATCTGCAGCGACCAAAGACTGGAACTCGCTGCAGAAAACATTAAAACTCGATCATTTTATTTCTAAGTCAGCTTTTAAGAAATCTATTGCAGATTTATTGAACGATAAATGTTGTTGTCACATTGTCTGATGTCTCTCTCCATGTCTTTCTGTTTTTCTTTCTTTTTACCTCTTGCCAGGCTGCCATTGTGAATAAGAATCTGTTCTTAATGACTTGCCTGGATAAATAAAGAATTTATTATTTATCAATCCTCTTTTTTCAGTCTTTTCTCAGAGTTTTCATCCACATCCCCCATCTCCATTTCTTTAGTTCTCTGTGTGTTATTTTTTTTTTTTTTTTAATCAAATTTATATAACTGCTTGGCTTTATAGAGCTGTGCTAGTCTAAGAAACCTACTTCTTTTTATCAATAACTAACACAAATCAATATACCAAGTAAGCATTTTATTTTTTTGTGTGTTCGCTTGGTTACCTTTTTTGCTGTATTTTCATTTAAAACAGATTCACATCCAATGTGAAAATTCCTGTTTTGACCCTGCTTATCCTGATCAGGGTTACAACAATATTATGGTTTATCTCCCCAAATTTATTGATCGTAGGCAAAGTGCTCCATGGATGGGATGCCTGTCCATCACCTCTACTCTTGGCTGTTATGAAGTTATGAAAGAGCTTCACAAATCTGTGGTGTGTCTGCCAGCCTATATTTGACCATTTGTTCAGGCTTCACTGCTGAGTGAAGTCTACATTTTGCTGAGTGAAAATGGGAGGGTTTTAGTTGCAATTTGAAGATAGAAAGAGAGTCAGGCATTCTGGCATCCAGTGGAAATTTATACCAATGTCTGGGTGCCAGTAAAGAGAACAGTCCTGATACTTGTCTTCCTTTGATGTTGTGCAGTGTAACCAAGCATCAGGGCCCGATATGCAGACCAAAGTTTGATTAAAGGCTTTAGGTAAGAATGGCTGATTATTTTTTGTTTCATTTTTGTAGTTGAAGGACTTACATCTGATGTGAGCAGCTAGAGGGAGCCAGTGAAGAGCACACAAAACCTTGGATAAATGGAACAAAGTCATCTCATCTAATTAGTCCCATGTCTACCACATGGATATGTAGCCATTTAACTGAAGCATTGGTGATGTTTCCTCCAAAGGGCCTCGGAACCTCATTAGGGCACATGACATCATAGAGTACATAAATACTGAACATTTAAAATATGTCTGCCTACATTATAAGACATTATAGGAGAAGGAAGGATGTTTGAAGGAAGACTGTAAGTCTTAAATGCAGGGATGCCAATAAATGTGAAACATGTTTTTGTTTAAAATATTTTTTCCCATTGAGGGTTCTTTTTCTTTTTACTAAACCAGAGGTGACAGTAATTTTGGAGGACACTTTTTTTATTTGTGTATTTGTGTACCATCTCTTATACACAGTAGAACTGTGTTTCAAATAAATACAGACATTTAAAAACATGTATGAGGTAGTGTACATACAAACAAAACATACTTCTAAAAGACACGAACACACAAGGCACGAGTGCTTTTTAAACCTTGCATTAGGTGTCCAATAACACTAAAAATACAATCCAATTCCCAAATACACAAACATTTATATTTATTAATAAATATCTGTATAGCTTGAAAATAAACCATCTAGTAGAATTAGCATACATATTTATGCAGCCTTAAATAAGTGTATATAGCTCATGACAGAACTTACCTCATTAAGGAATGGTCTAACAGATCAGAAACAGCATTCACTTTCTTAAGATTTCGCAAACAATGAACTCTAATATTAATGGGTGTTCTTGTTTCCTCCTCATGTCTGTTTGCCTCCTGTTCACAGTGAGTGGGTGGAGGATTTTGCCTTACCACTTTCTACTCATGAGGGTGGACTTAGCCTGGGATGTTTACCTGTACACAATAGTCATTGTATTCTTCACCATGAGGGAGGATGTACTTGACTCACTCTGTATGTCTCACAAAAGCAACAGAAGTACATAATTTCTTTGTAGTAATCTGGTTAAATTACAAGTAACTGGACAGGTTACAATTTTTTATGGAAATAAATAGAAAGTGTATTTTATACAGACAAATTAGTTTAATTTATAGAATGTAGTAACAAAAGCAGAGTCTCGTCACCCAATCTTAACAAAGTTTTATGATGAAGATTTTTAAATGATACATGTATTTATTTTCTTATCCACAATCCTTGGTCAGTGTAAAAGGAAAGCTGTTGCACACCTGAACAGGGCACATATCCATCATAGGGCACATACACTCACACACTAAGAACATTTTTAGAATCACCATTTAACCATACATGCATGTCTTTGGACTTTGGGAGAAAACCAGAGTAATCCCATGTAGACACTAGGAGAAAATTCACACAGAAAGGACCCAGATCACCCCACCAGGGCTTGAACACAGGACTTTCTTGTCTATCCACCAAGCCACCACATCTTTCAGATAAATATATTTTCAATTTGTAACATGTTAGCATATTGCTAACGTATTAAAGCATAGTAGTAAATATTGCCTTTATGTTGTACAACATTTAAGATAAAACCTTTAATTCTACATTGCCTTTTGCTTCTGCTAATTTTAAATTAAATCAAAATTTATTTAAAAATAGTAATCCAGTATAATGTATGTCTGAAAACTGTGTTTCAAATATCAATGGTCAAAGGCAACCTGTAAATGTGAGCTATAAAAAACCTCAGCTCATGGTCTGTAGCACTATTAAGAAAGTATGAGGCTTTAGGCTTGTTTGAACCTTCCGATATGGAAGAGAGACAGGTCATGACCACATACAGATTCTGGACACGGACAGTTTTGTTTTGTTTATTTGCACTGAAATGTACCATTTTACGAGAAAGAACAACAAGTTCTTGAAAGTGTTATTTGTGTATTTGTGTACTTGTGTGTACTATGTAGCCCACAATCCAACACTTGTTACTGTAAACAGCTAAAATTTATGTACAGGTAAACATGTTTGCACGCCAAGTCCTGCATAAAGGCACCATACAAAAGCGCATAGATTAAACAAGGTTTCAGCAACCTGATCTCTGAAAGCCATAGCGAACAATCAACTGTGAGTGAGAGAGATGCAGTTTACTGCCAGTATAAGCTTTGCAGAGCAAGAAAAAGAGAGTGAATGAATGTCACCAGAGAACCTGTTTAGGAAAATATTGAATGTCTGCCGGAGAGCTTATAACAGGTAGGTTCTACACCGTACACTCTGTTTCCCTGTCAGTCTTATTTAGCATAAAGTTAAATTAAATTGCTAGTTTATTACTGTTCCAAAGTGTTTTTAGTGATATAGCTTTAGTATACATTTACTTCAACCCAGTGCAAATATGCATATAAAATGTTTGTTACATTTACTTAGAATTTCATTTTACTGCAGACAGCTTGAACCCAAGATATTTAATATTTTGTCTGGTCAACGTCATATCATTTGTAACTGCATTTCAAGCCTGCAATGCATTCCAAGTTGGGATGTTGGGACTCTTACCACGTTGTAACATTGCTTTTGCAATAATGGCTTTTGTACTTGTGGCTGATAATAGTCTGGATGGTCATGTTTGTCCTTGGTCCTGAGCACACAGCATCGATTCCTTCCAAATATTTTAGGTCTGGTATACTGATTTGTCTGACCACAATACACATTTCCACTGAGTGATGGTCCCTTCCAGCTCCTACTGAGCCATGAGAAGTCAGGCTATTTATTGACATGGTAACATGAGGCTTTTTTGCTACAGTAAAGTGAATGTAACTCCATATTGTAGTGCTTGCCAGAGGTTTGGCAAAGTAATGCCTTGGCCATGTGGTTAGGTATATGAGGTACTGATTAATGACAGTGCTCAGTGCTAAGAGATCTGAGACAATAGGTCATCTGTTTAGGCATGTACATTTGGCCTTTACATGCTGAAATTTCAAAGATACTGATTTTGTACCAAATCATTATAACAATCATCTGCTGACATAATCTGTTCACATCACATAATTATTTATATTTTTTAAGTTGATTCTGTCCCATTTTTACGTGGGTTTTTTTCTTAAATGCAGGAATGGAAGTTGATCAGACATGAAATAACTTGGGTTCATATTTGCAAATAAATGAATGTCTAACCAAATACACTGGTTCCTCAATTAAACATGAAACTATTTAAACTATTACTGGCTTTCTTCACATAAAGCAAAAAAGTCTAAAACTGCAGCATATTAATATATACCTTTTTTGTCCTAGACTAGAGGATCCTTGGTTTTGAAAATGCCTCGCACTTTGTCTCAGGTGCTACAAGACTACCTGACTGAGTGGCGTATTAGCCAAAACCGCCTGGTGACCAAAGATGGTCTCTGCAATATTAATTATTCCAACATGCGATACAGAAATTGCTTCAGTTACATGCTAGACATCTGGACCACCTTCTTGGAGATCCACTGGACATTTCTTATGTTCTTTTTTGTGGCCTCTTTTCTTTTTAGCTGGTTTGTGTTTGGACTTCTATGGTATTGGGTTGGTTGGAATAATGGGGACTTGTTGTGGCAAAATCCAACATCAAACAAAAGTGCATGTGTAATTAATGTCTATGATCTTACCACTGCCTTCCTGTTCTCCCTAGAAACCCAAACATTTATTGCCTATGGGTGGCGAGTCATTACCACAATTTGTCCTTCTGCAGTTACTGTTTATGTTTTCCAAGTTCTCCTTGGTGCTATCATTACTAGCTTTTGGGGAGGGGTTGTATTGGGAAAAATCTCACTGCCCAAAAAAAGAGCCCAAACCATCATATTTAGTACGATGGCTGTCATCTGTCCTAGACAAAATGCACTTTGTCTAAAAATACGAGTGGCCAACCTGCGTAAATCTTTGCTGATTAGAACCAACATTTATGGCAAACTTATTAAGACAAGTATCACACCTGATGGGGAAATCATCATCATGGATCAGGTCAACATTGACTTCAGCGCCGAAACTGGGAAAGACAACCCATTATTCATCTGCCCCTTGACACTGTATCATGTTATTGACAAGACAAGCCCATTTTTTGAAATGGCCATGGATACTATGCATCAGCAGGACTTTGAGCTAGTAGTATTTCTGGATGGCACAGTAGAGTCCACCAGCTTCTCCTGCCAGGTCAGAACTTCATACCTCCCTAATGAAATCATATGGGGCAAAGACTTCCTTCCCATCATTACCTTCACCAGTGAAGGAAGGTATCATGCTGACTTTTCAAACTTCACTAAATTGACACCTGTTTCAACTGCACACTGTCCCTACTGCTTCCAAGATGAGAAATGGCATCATTACGAGTCGAAACAAGGAATTGACAATGAGGCCTTTGAGCTGGCTGAGTGATAATAATGTAAGACAATCCAGGCAAAACTGTAGAGGATTATTGACAAATGCATGTTTGCAACACTAGTTTTGAGATGGTAACTTGTGATAGAACTTCTGGAAGTACTAAGGACAGCAATATCTTATTGTCCATTATTAAATGTAATGTATCGATAAAATTGAATTTGTAGTATGTATAAATTAAACTGTAGCAAGCACTTGAATGTCTTTGCTTATTGTCCCAGAGGGGATTTTTCTTTATTATAGGTGGAGTAAAATGTGTAGAAGTGTAAAGTACTGTCACAAGTCTAAAGTCCTTTTTAGTCAACAATGTGCTGGAACAGTTTTCAAAACTCACAGGTAGTGCATATGCATTAATCTGTAGTAAGATTCTTTTTTATCTATGTCATGGGCCACGAGTTATAAACCTTCCTCTGAAACACTGTGTTCATTCACTATGCACTCTATTAGAAACACATTCCATACTGTGCCACCTTGTAGATGTAAAGCCAGAGACAGTAGCTCAACTTTTGTTTGTTTTGACTATTTTCAGTCAACTGAGGTGAAATTTAGAAAACTCTAGCAGCACTACTAAGCCTGATTCACTCAAACCAGCACACCACCACCTTGTCAGTAACACTGCAGTGCTGAGAATGATCCACCACCCAAATAGCCAAAAGGTTTGAGAATGGCACACATTTTTTGCTGCATCAGGTTTTATGGTGGATATTTGTGTTATGATATGTGGTGTAGGACCCAAGGATGCAGGAATGAAGGAACCCCACTACGTATAATAAGAATGAGGAAATAACTAAAAAGGCAGCGCAAAAGGTTCTCCAAACTATAAAACAAAAAAATGGGGAAAACTATAAAGGCAAAGCAAGAAGGCTCTCCAAGCTACAAAACAAAAAAAGGAACGGAAACCCTGAATCTATCCCTAACGCACTAGATACCTCAGGAGTTTCCCCCATACACATCCGTCGGTTCTGTACGCCCCGGGATGTCAACGCCTATATTTTAAATAAATCACGACGCGAGCGAGTAACCATACATAGCACCGGACACCGCTGTATTTTTATTAACTTATTAATACAATTTGTATTAACTCTAGATTGTGAAGAGTGATCAGATGAATTGCAATAATTAATTAATAACAAAAAGAATAATTTTCCTGAAATGACCTTTTCACAAAACTTACCGCATTCCAACCACTGCTTTTCTGCTCTACAAAATGACCTGCTAACATAATTTCAGTGATGATCTTGTTAGTAGACAAAGTAGACAAAGTTAATCAGGACAAGACAGTTGATATTACTCTCTCATTCTGATAAGAAGAGCAGACCAGTTGTTTTAAAAGGGTAGTAAGTAAACCATGGTTACCACCAAGAAAATATGTGCAGTCTTCACAGGGTTTCACAGGCAAGTTCATTGCTGCTGGTAAGATTGCACTCCAATCCACCATTTATCGAATTATCAAGAACCTCAAGGTGTGTGGTTCAAATGTACAGTAATAAAGAAGGCTTCAGGGTGCCCAAGAAAGTCAACAAGCATTAGGGCCATCTAATATGAGATCTGGACACCACCATTGCAGAGCTTCCTAAAAAATGACAGAGGGCAGGTGTAAGTGTTGCTACTCATCCACGGGAGTGGGTGCGCTTAAAATGTTGCCTAAGAACACTGCCATGAATAATTAATGGTATCGAAACATCCTCCAAGAGCAACTTTTCCCAATTATCCAGCAGAAATTTAAAGATTAACAATGCTGTATCCAGCATGACTGTGCACCATGTCACAAGGCAAAAGTGATAACCAAGTGACTCGGTGAACAAAACATTGAAATATTTGAGTTCATGACCAAGAAACTCCTTAGGTCTCAGTCCCATTGAAAACCTGTGGTCAACCCTCAAAAAGAGGGTGGAAAAGCAAAAAGCCAGAAAGTGTGACCTCCAAGCAAGAATTAGTCAAGAATGGATTTCCATCATTCAAGATTTTGCCAAGAACTTAATATTCAGCATGCCGAGGCAAATTGCAGAAGTCTTAAAGAAGAATGGTAAACACTGTAAAAAGTAAGTCTTTGCCTAACTGAATGTATTTGTCAAAAAAACTAAAACATAGAGAATGCTTATAATTGTACTTCATTGTACAATACATAAAAAAAAACATTGTGAAAAACAAAATTTGTGCAATTCTCAAAACTTTTGACCACGACTGTACATTAAGTTTTAGGACAACATATGCTGCCTTCTTGACACCATCTTTTTTAGAGATATCCATGCAGAAACTGCAAAAAAAGCCAAATCAGACTGACATATGTAAATGTCTTCCAATCTTTCTTTAAACATTGTTTTTAAACATTTCAATAATTTTTTTGTGCATTTGTGTTGAAACTTATTTGTTACAAAATTATGATTATAGACATCTGTTAACATCACCTTTTTAAAATTACATTTTTAACCTATAACTAGTCTTAAACTGCACCCGTTCAATCTTTTGTTGGCATGAAATGCAGAAATGGATGTTAAAAACAAATTAAATCAAACTGACCAGTTTCAATGAACACTTTTCTGACCTAGCATTTTGGAGGTGTTGGGAGCAGTGGTTTCTTGAGGGCATGCACACATGATGAACAGGCTCTGCATGATCCAGACAGACCACCAGTAAAGAGGATTCTCTGACAACAAGAGCAGCTCCCACAGTAGAGCAACAAGGTGAGTGTCTCGATTAAATCGAGAAACCACTTTACCACTTTATTCACTTTAATCGAGACACTCACCTTGTTG
>JAUZSU010174839.1:0-12916 GCA_034780255.1 Parotocinclus maculicauda | reverse complement strand
ATCCCGATAGAATCACGATGACCCGGCCCCGAACCACGCTTAACACCACGCCTTTATAGGCCATGCTTCAGCTGTTCAGGATCGGGACATAATGAGACAGCGGATATAACGGCTGCCTCACTGATAGCTCTGTAATGGTGACCGGCGAGGACAGCCAAACGATCCGAGCGAAGGTAGGAACCCTAACATAATTAAAGTGAAGTATCAAGTATTATAAGTATTTAAGCATTTAGGAATATGCAAGGTGGGTCAAAAGTGAATTTAATTATTTAATTAAATTAATATATTTAACCCAGTAAACTATTGACTACATTTTAAGATCTTGTGTTTTTGGCGGGAAAGTCTTGGTGGTATGAGGCTTGGAGTACAGTGGGCTGAAGATGATGAAAGAAAAGCAGCTTGAGTGGAGTTCACTGAAGCAGAGGAATAGCCAACATTAATTTATTGTTCTTAACAGAAAGTATCTTTCAAAATACATTCAACACACCACATGAAATTTAATGTAATTTAAATGTAATTAGGTTTGGTAATTAATATGAATTCTCAAGTACTATAAGCATTTATGCATAATACACAGGTCATACAATATACAGTACATGGATAATACTAAAGAGAAACTAGCAGAAATGCTTCTGTTTTAAAATGTATTACATTTAATACAATGCATTGCATTACCTATACCTATAATGCCACCTTTGCTGTAATGTTAGAATGCACTCCAGCTGTCATGGACTCCACACACCTGTGTAAAATCTTATGATCATATTTATCACAGTATTATTTCACTATATTTTAAAGGCCGTATTATAATGTTGCTGTGTGCCTGGCTCTATGTCTTCAAGTGTCCTTAAATGCTTCATGGTGTGCATGTTAGTTGGAAAGGAAAGGAAAGTCCATGAGAGTCAGTACTTCTTAAGTTTACTTGAACTGCAAACCATTGTTGAAAAGCTTTAATAATATGTGTCTCATGCTATTTGACATGCTATTTGCTATAAGACAAAACATTGCATTAAAATGTATGAAATTGGAAAAAAAAATAATTTCACTAGTGGGCTCAGTATTTTGATGTGGTACTGTATATTCCACTTGACAAAGCAATCAACAAATATACTGTATATTTATTTAATCACCAAATAAACTGTGTAGAGGTCTGATGCTATGAATAATTTACAACATATCAAACTACATATAATTTTCAGAATCGGGATAAATTATAGATTAAACCTGGGTTGAACCTGAAGTTGTGCAACACCAACACAATCTGCTTTGCCATTGTACCACCAAGGCGAATTATTATTTAGCATAAAACCTTTTTATCACAGAAAAGCAGTGCTGATAGACACTGGCTCATAATGTTAACATGGATGCTTTGAAGTATTAGGATATATGATTTAGTGAAAGAAATCACTCTCTGTGACTCTCTGAGACTGTGCACAGTTTGATTTTGGTGTGATGTGATGGATTATGTCCTCTTAGTGGTGCTGGAGGCCATGTTTCATCATGAATTTGATGCTATTATGGGAAGGGTTTGGCTGATTGTTAGTCCATTTCATTTCTCTTCATCACATTCTGAGTTGCCTGCTTTCAAGTGTGAAGATAATGGTTTCATCCAGCCCCTTCCACACTCTCAGCACGAAATGATTGAGTGAATTAGTGGTCTTCAGCTTTGCATATTAACATTCAAGGTTCAAATAGGGAGTGTTTTTGTGTCTGTGTACCAAGTGGTGACCTTCATTCTGCAGCAGCTGCTGTTGATGGTTCTGTTCACAAGGAGACTCTGGCTCTGTTAAGTACTTCTAACACCAGTGGATTTATAAAGCTACTGAAATTTCTAAACTGTACTTTAGAACAAGGTATGGTTTATGTCATTCAGTTTGTAGTTTCTGTAACCCAGTTCACAACACACATCATGTTATACTGGTTAGTGAGTTACAAGTAGAAGCTGATGCCAAAGTGATGTGTCATAGTAAATCACCTTTGGCTCACATCATCTTGCAAAATGTCCTATTATTTTGATAATTCAAAATATTTTTTCAGGATTTGTCTGTATACTGAATGTCTCTTTTTTCCAGTTTGTGCTCATCTACATTGCTGTCCTTTATGTCTATTACTGTAAATATCAAGTTTCTTATTTAGGGTCTTGTGTGTTAGTTACTTTTGTTTGGTTGTGTGCCCCATGAATGCTTAAATTATGATCAATTTGGTGACCAGTCAGGACAATAAATTGTTGCAATCTAGCTGAGACATTCCTGGGAAACCCTTGCTGTGTCTGGGTGAGCATTTGCCTGCTGGATGCCCAGCAATGTGAGGTAACACGTGGCCGCAGTATGTCCTGCACAGGTGAACCTCGGTTATAGTTTGCCCTAATTATCATACAATTCGGTTATTGTTAAATTGTTGCAAAATTTTGTCCCAGTTTCATTCACTTGCCTGGTTTTCATCGGCATGCCCACTCACCCACTGTAGGCAGTAATATGTGTATTGTCTTTAAGAGACCCTAACTGCACATGTGCGTTGTTGCACTGTGTATTAGCAGAGAGCATTGGAGACAGGATTACTGGACCCAGCTCATTTAGTTTATTTATTATTTTTATTTCTGCAACTTATACCTCTGAGCTTTGGTTCTTAAGCTCATGTATTAACATCTAGAAAAGCTATAAGAGTAAAAAAAGTTTATTTTGGTCGTTGTAGTAATTAAACTGAGTAGTGAAGTATCCGCAAACGTGAGTATAAGTCTCCATATTTTGCCTGCTAAAGCTCACTGCTGTCTGGATTGGAGTGAAAACCTAAAGGATGACTCCAAGCATTTCACCACATGTGCATTATTCATTCTGGCTTTGTTACTCGTTGAGTAAGCATAACCTCGCATGTTCATCCGAAACATTTCCATTGTTTTTTCCAGTATTTTTGTGCTTGATAATTGAGTGTGAGTGCTAATAAAAGTGAGAGATCATTGTGTTTGTATTTATTTCTCATTGTTTTCTGAAGGTAAAACTATAGTTAGTCTATATAAAATTTTTGCATGCCCTCACTACACCAACACAGGTAACAGGTAGGGCAGAACTCCAAGAACAAAGTCTTGAAGTGTGGCACAGAAGCATGCCTACTAATTAATGTTCTCTTACGAAGAGGACACTACCCAAAAGTAGTTTCTTAAAGCATTTTTACAGGGCAGCAGGAAAAGCAAGTTTGAACCCACTTGCGGCAAGACCCAGTGTGTAATTAGAAAACACATATAATTTACATACCAGCCAAAGACATAACTGCATGCCAAATTTTGGAGAAATCCTAAATTTGAATGAGACAAAACAATTAGACTTATTTATTGACTAAAATAATGCCATAATACATATTTGAGTGGCAAAGTATTTAAACCCCTTCTTTCAGTATATTGTGCGACATGTTTTTGCAAAAATACCTGTTCCTAAGCTTTTGTCTTCATTGTTGGGGTTACTGGAAACTGTGGTTGCTCTCTTCCCTAGCTCTTATTTTAAGCATCTGAACCACTTACAGCTCTTGTAAAAACTGTGACAGGCTCTAAGTAGATAGCCTAAGCATAAGCAGTGCCCATGGTGTTGAAACAACGATGTTTGAAAAAGCGACTGGGCAAGATTGGCTTCACCGGAAGCCAGATATCAAGCTCTACGCATACCTGTCTATTCTGAATAGAGATGGCCATCCCTATCACCAGCTGTGACAAGAGGTTGGCTGATGTGAGATAACAGCAGTTTGATGGCATGGTGATGATGATTGGATGTAGCTGCAATCTGATGGCAATGCTGGGCCCGTAGTGCATCTGAACTGAGTCTAGATGGCTACTCTGGTGCACTGACACCTAATAAACCTATAAAGCAAACGTTAAGTATGGCAGTTGCTGGTATCCCAGAGGTTTCGCAAAAAGTTTTTTCAAGTGGTGCAAAGGGGGATGGACACTTTAATGTCATGACGTGCTGTCATCTCAGACAACAGTGTACTACCATAATGTGCCACTTCACATACTGATTTGTAACAATGGATAGCATCAGGTGAGTATACTAATAACGAACAACAGTAGCATCTTCTGTCTTCTACTGTCCTCTACTATACTTCTAAGTATAGTTTTAGTTAGGTACTCTACTGAAAACTCTTTGAGCCATTCATCTATTATTTCATGCTAACCCCTGTATATAAGTTTTGAAATTGAAATTGTGAGGCTTTGTGTGGTTTTCTGGTTATAAACAGTGCACCACTAAGAATACTTAGTAGCTACAGCTAAGGCAGCACGAGTGTAGCAGATATGTCAGGACAGCCAGGTTTAATGAAGTAGTTGCATTGTGACTATTGAAACTAGCCATAACAGAGGGTGAGTATTGTTTCAGAAAAGTGGCTTTGTAATGTCACTGATAGACTGTAGTGGATCTTGGCCATATTAGGTGGAAGACTAAACTATGTAAAGCATAGTGTCTTACTGCCAGACTACATATGCTTAACAGAAATGCTGAGCACTAGCATATGGTCATCTGACTGTAGTGCCTACACAACTTGACTCACAGCAGGTCCAGGTATATAAATATAGCATTGGGTTTAGTTCAAGGTTCAAGGTACCAAAGTGATTACAGCTTTAAAATTTGTATCCCAAGCTTGCATGCAAAGACATTCCTGGGGAAACCTTTTAAAATTCTAATGTATTATGTATAAGCTTAAATGCATTACTATGTATATACAGTATTTTTAAATGTGTATGTTAATGGAATAGATTTACTTCTGAAAATGAATGTGAAAAAAAATGTGTTACCTGTCAAAAATGTTTTTCAGTAACATAATTACAACTGAAAAGGCCAAGAATGTTCTTTGGAAATGGAGACGAAACCATTTATGTGAGGGTATTCACAACAGTATAGTCAATAACTGAACAGTTATTGAAGTGAATACTTTAATTACAGAGGAGTAACATCATAGCAAACGTAATTAAATGGACCTAAATAGCTATAGATATATCAATATATTTCCAAAAAAAAAAAAGAAAATCTATCAGTAAATCAGTCCAACTTGCTACGATATGGTTTTATCGATTTATGAGCGTAGATTAGATTTAAATAAAAGACGAATGCAGCTAAAAAATCTATATAGCTGTTGCAAATTGATTCACATGACAATCTACTTCACTGGTGTGTGTGTGTGTGAGAAAGAGAGAGAGAGAGAGAGAGAGAGAGAGAGAGAGAGAGAAAGGTTTCTCTCAAAGAAAAGCCAGTTAAAGGCAATAGTAACTACTTTATATGCAAAAGTATGCATTACTCTAGCTATGCAGACAATGTTGGGTTCATATATAACTAACAACAAAAGACAGAGTGGCCATGTGGATGGATGTCATGTTTAAGTTTAATGTATCAATCACAGCACATTACAAACTAATTGAAAACAAAACAATGGACCCAGATAGAAATGCTGCACTGTTGCAAATGTTTGTATGCAGATATGCCATAGACAGGTATGTGAAACATTACATGTGTGGTCTGATTAGACAACGAGTAATGGCACAAGCTAACCGGCAAAAGTTAAAGTTGCCTTTCCAGGCTGTTAACAAAAAGGCTCTCTGAGGCAGCATTTGGGTAGCGTACCTTTTGGTAAGAGCTCGTTGACAGCTAAACATACCTCTACGATGCACTTAAAGACATTTTACCTAGATGACAGACTTTAAGAGGAGGCACATCACTTGACTGAGAGAAGTAAGATATTCATTTCTATTAATTGCTTGTCATTCTGTTTGCGGGCCGCGTAATTTCGGGTCATTCTGACCTAGTTTTTAGGAGGAGTTGGGAGCAGTGGTTTTGTAAGGGAATATACACATGGTTCCAGACATCCCAGACAGACAAGCAGTAGAGATGATTGTTTGAACCACTGACAAGCAACTCCCACAGTTTCTGCCCAGTCCATTTCCAGATGCTTAGCAGAAGGAAATTTGTTTTCATGGTACTCATTATGTGTCCTATCAATTTTGTTAAGTTATGCCTTTAAGAAGAGACCCGGACAGTTACAAACTAGAATCATATAGTCTACACAAACATTAGTTTTCCAGTTATGTCTCTGCCATATTACAACACTTCCTTCTCCTACCTGGTCGTCCTCACCTTCACTGGCTACTAAAGAATTAGAAAAAAAAAAAAATTATATTAGTAATAATATTATCACAGTAAATCAGCATTCATACTGTTAAAATATTGTAATGTAGTGCTTTACCAAATACGATCTACTGACCAAATTAGATATTTTAAAAAGCCTGTTATTTTTAATGTGACCTATAGCAGACATCTGTCTGAATGGTTGTCCCTCTAAATAATAGAGAATTAAATAGATTTTAAATAGAATTCCCTTTGACGCTGTTAAAGTGCTTCTTTAGGGTAAGTGAAAATTATAAAATTGACAGTGAGTATAGAAACAAAGAGAGGGTAATAATGTTATCATATGTATATGTGTATATATATATAGATTTAAGGCAGTGCTGGAAAATAATAATGGTGGCCATACAAAATATTGTTTGGGCACTATTTGGCCATTTTCGTTTAGGGGTGTACTCACTTTTGTTCCCAGCAGTTTAGATATTAATGGCTGTGTGTTGAGTCATTCTAAGGGCACAGAAAGTGTACACTGTTATACAAGCTGTAGACTGACTTCTTTATATTATACCAGTGTCATATCTTCCGTGATATCTTTTGTTCCATGCAAAGATGTAATACAATTGTAAATAATGTTTTAAAAAGTAATAAAAAATATGAGAAAGGGAATGTGAGAGAGAGAGAGCGAGAGAGAGAGATAAGGATTTAGGATTTTCAAAGTGATTATTTGAAAAAAAATAAAAAATAACTGAGCATTATACTAATAAGAAATGTCAATAGAAGAAATTTTCATGATCTGATTGGACTGTTTAGAATGGCGGTGTAATATTAAATGAGTCTTTACCAGGGTGGATATTGCTAAACACTATATGCCAACCATTGTAAGCAGTGCAATTTAGATTTTTTATTGTTGATGTTCTCAATGCTTGCCCCTTCTAAGTCTACTTAGAATACAACCTTATGCCTGTGAATTAAAAACAGACTACAGGGGGTAGCTAGTGCTACCTCTCAATCTTGAGGGTATATTAACTTTATCACTAATCTTTTTGTCAGTGGTTTTAATAGACCATTTATCATTTTTAATTTCCGTTTATTAGAAACCCAGAGGAGAGCTAGCTTAGATCTAACTATGGCAATGACAAATTGCAAGACTTATTGTGTTTTTTCCTGCTTGAAACTCACAAAGCCCATCTACACAGGTGGGGTTCAATGCACAACTTGCACTGCTCCCTTTAATTTATGGGGAATTTGGACTCTCTGCCAGCACTTAAGTTTTAATTAGACTTAACGAGCTATATTAGCCTGATTAGCTATGCTTAAACATGACTCTTCACGAGCTCCTTTGTTGATCAATGGGCTGGAGACAAGTCATTACATGCACTTTGATGCAAAAGAGGCTGACATAGTTTTAGGTGCTTTGGGACATTATGATGTAACACTAGCACCAAACTCAGGACAAGGAAATTTTGCTGCAGGCAGTATGAATCCAAGATTTCCTTTTTCTGGTCAATTTCATTTAATTTCCAAATAACATAAAATTATTAACTGTCTGTCACGTCCAGCATGGCAAATCAGAACACACTCATGCAACCATACATTTTACCAGAGAGTACACAAACGTCGTCTTTTACGTCCAGCGTGCCGACGCATTTACATTTATGTCATTAAGCAGAAACCCTTATCCAGAGTGACTTACAATTAATACAGTCTTACAATTCTTGCTCAGGGACTTTCTGGTCCATAGTCCAGTACCTTAACCACTAGGCCACCACAGGCCCAGAATGCACTTATTCGACTACACACAAATACACATTGACGCTGTATACAGAGTACTGATTTAAGATCAGTTTCACCTGTGTCTGGCCTATGGGAGTCAACACCCCAATTTGGATATAAACCCTGGACTTTTGCTGACTCTGCATTTGTTAGTACGCTGTTTGCCTGTATTTACCATATACCTGCAAAGCCTGAACCCTGCCTGAGTTTTGGTAACATGATTGTCTGCCGTTATTGCACTGTTACTGCCTGGATGTACTATATTTCCAGTCTTTGGATAACCAAATTGGATATTTTTGTATTGCAAGATTACCTGGTAATTCTGTTTTTAACTTGGATTTAAATAAATACCGGCAACTGCTTCCTCCACCTGCTTTGTGTAGATTCTACTCACCACACTTAACATCGACCAATTTTCCAATCACCACCTTCTATAATCTGACTAGCCAGTTCATTAGGTTCACCTGCTCAACTGCTTGTTATTGCAAATATCTAAGCAGGTAATTACACTGCAGAAACTCAATGCATTTAGGGTGTTGTTTAAAGCACAATAATGAATGGACAAGCATGGACAACCTAATGAAGTTCAAACCAAGAATCATGTTGTGAAAGATGGGTTGGTCTGAGTATTATGAAAACTGCTCAACTACTAAGATTTTCATGCACAGTCATATTAGGGTTTACAGATAATGGTCAGAAAAATAAAATATCCAATAAGTGTCAGTTCTTTGATTGAAAATCAGAGATCAGATGAGAACGAAAAGACAGAATTGAACTGATATAAGATCAACAGTAGCTCAAATAATCACTAGTTACAAATGAGTCATGCAGACGAGCATCTCTGAATCCACAACATGTGAATCCTTAAATCAGATGGGCTACTGCAGCTAAACACCTCACCAGGTGCCACTTCTGTCAGCAAAGAGCATGCAACCAAGGCTATAATTCACACAGAATCACCAAAACTGCCTTGTATCAACTGTTTAGACTGGTTGTAGTATTTATGCTGACCATGTCCATCCCTTTGTTGGCCACAAAGCTCAAATCATTTAAAAACTATTTTTTAAACATAGCATTGAATTCATTGTACTCAAATGGCCTCTGAATTACAAGCTCTGGGACCACGGAGCACCACTGGGATGTGGTGGAATGGGAGATTTGCATCATTAATGTGTAGACGACAAAATAAGGCTATTATGTTGAAGCAATTTTTTTCTCCAGGCACAATACTTCTCATTTAAACATATTCTCATTTAAGCTATATTTGTGTCCATAGAATGACATTTCTAATTGCTTGCTCATGTGTCAGATGGTCAAATCCAAAAAGAAAAAAAAAATCAACCCTTGCAACCCTGCCATGCACACTATTGTTGCCCACTGCTCTTCTGGTGGTGGACTGAGGAACATTAGCCTGTCTTTTAGGCTGGAACATAAGTGCCATCTTAAAAGCCGTATATTGGAGCAAGGGCTTTCCTATGGAACTGTGGTCATGTAGCATATCAAAGGAGACTAGAAATGTCTCAGAAATTAATTTTTACAATCAGATTTGCAGAAGTTATCAACACAGAAAATTTAAATAACTTAAGATGGAAATGATGAAAGAAGAGAGGATTGAGATGATTCTGATGTAGAGAACAGAGCCAACCAACCAACACCCAGAAAGACCACCAATTTCACACAGCATTGTTGCATCCCTGACAGCCAAATTGAAAGTGGTGCAGCATGTGATGTTTTACAGCATAATGTGGTGTCAATCAGCCATCCGTTGTACAGATTATTCATACCAAGGCACCCCTTCAAGATTCAATTAACCCAACATGCATGCCCTTATAATGTGGGAGGAAGATGGAGTATCCTGAGTAAACAAACATAGACACAGGGTAGACAAACTCCACACACTGGGTATGTATGATCTCTGAAGCAACTTGGCTAACCACTGCATCACCATGCATACCATAATCAATTTGACATTTTAACAATATTATTAATATAAACACTGATGACACATAGATCATTAACCAAATAACAAATTTTACTAAATAAATATGTAAACGCAGTAAGTGAGGCTTACTATCATGTATGACATTTACAGAATAGTTATTTATTAGACACAAGGCTGTAAAAGCACAATAGTCATGCACCAATTCAGAGTGACCAATCAACCTACTGCATGTCTCTTTATTGTTGGAGGAAACTGGAGCACCAATAGTAAACTCAGACAGATGTTGACAAATATAGGGGAGAGATGCAAACTCAGCACTGGCGGAGTCTGTGGTAAAGACTGAACCAGTGATCCCGGAGCTGTGAGGCCACTTCGCACTTCAGTTGCTTGTTTAAACTTAATTTAACTTCTTTAAGGACAGTTTTTTTCATGTGTTGGAATAGGAATTATGCAAGAAATGTGTGATGCACTCTGTGGCGGAGATTAGGGTTGTGAACCACATCAATGGACTGTATAAAAACAGCTGTTATTCAATACGATTGGTGCAAATACCAATCTTATCATCTATTAAAATTATTTAACGTAACTTTTATTTTTGTATTGAGGTCGCTTGTTTATTTGTTTTCTTCCTTTCATTGGGCTAAGAAAGAAGGGCTGGGATTAGAAATTCACTGAAGCAGTAAGCAATACCATAATGCATGTTGGTTCCTACTGCAAATTTTACAAGGTAGCAATAATTTGTTTACAGCAGAAAATGTAGTTTAGAGTGCTAATTTATGAACCTTTCGTAATATGTATGCAAATGTGTTTATAAATGTGCCAATTCGAGATTTTTTACATGCTGAATAACACAATCCGTGTAGGGATTTTTATTTGTATTTATTTTTAACCTTATAGTGTATATGACAATTGACAAATGCCGATCTGTCTCTTGTGGACACACAATCTTGGTCAAGCTAAAGCCATTTGTGTAATCAGGAAAACACATTTATATCTTGCTTTACTGTATACAGAGTCAACACTTATCATTTGTTATTTTTACAGTGATAGGGTTACAGAGGAGGTTAAAAATATTCATATTTACTTCATTCATGTCGTTAAAATATTAGCCAACTAAGCATATTTAAGGAATGTGCCTGATTTGCATTAACTAGAAGCCCACTTAGCTAAGCTAATAAAGACCAAGTGCTCCTGACCTAGAGGTCTGAAAGTTGAACACTGAGCTGTAAAACACCACTGTATTGCCTAATTAGTGGTAATTTATGGGGTATATGAGTATTTTTAAATAATCTGTCAAATGTGACACTTTATTAAAGGCAAATTGGCCAATATTTTTTAAAGAAATTCTGAGATTTAGCATTGATCCCATTTTGTCTTTACTAAATACAAAGATAAGTTCTTGAAATTTGTTTTACGTTTGGTAAAACTGTTTATATGTATTCCGATATTATGTTGGATGTTTGAAAAACAAGACCCCAAACACTCTGCTGTTCTATCAACAGCTTGAAATATATACCTAACTATGTAAACACCACTGTTAATTAAGTCATTCAGCCACTGATATTGAACAGCCATGTATTCTCCATGGACAAACATTGGCAGTACAATGGTTTGCACTGAAGAGTTCAATGACTTCTAGTCACTGGATGCCATATTTCTAACAAGCCTCATTCGATTTCTTATAGAAAAAAAGGGTTAGGATAAACATAAAACCCATTTGAAAATTTCAGGTTTCATAGCAACAGACAATCCTAAGATACCATATCGAATGGCAGATGTCAGCTGGAGTTTCATAAAGCACACTGACGCTTAGGCTTAGTAACATCACAACCTCTTGAGTGATAAATCATGCTTTACCAACTGTCACTGTGGGTTTCAAGAATGCATAGTTCCAATGAATATTTTATAGAATATTGGTTTAGGCTGAGTCTCAATCAATTGCATTCTTAATGCAACAACAGATAAAGATATTAAGAGTATTGCATCTTTCCAGAGTTGTACCAACAATTGTGTTAATGGTTATTAATAATGTCACATATTACCGTTTTTAGCCATTTGAAAACATCTGTCCAACAACTGGAGTTCCACTAAATTCCTCCCATGCAGCACATAACCACAGGATGTTTTGCACATATTGCTTAGTTGTTAGTGCCCCTCATATTGCTACTACGGGTAAACAACTGTCATATATGATGGCTCCCCAGATCATCACACCAGCGGGTAGATGGTTGTACAAGCCTTTTGCTGAGTGCCTGTAAATGGTCCAGTGAACGCACCATCTGTCTGGATGGTGGACAACAAAACCTGTGGTAGCTGCTCATGCTTGTCAGCAGATAAATAATACTTTCTACTTGTGGTCTGTCTGGGCCATGCATAGTCTGTTCTCCATTAGTGTGTTCCCTCACATAACCCCTGCTCCCAAAATCCCATAACAGCAGAATGGCCTAATGGTGGAAAATTTATCAGTCCAATGATGAAGCATGTCTAACAGTCATGATTTCTCACCAAAAGGTACTCTACCTAGAAGTAGCCTCTAAGAGCCTTTTTATAGAGCAGCAGGGAAAACATTTGTATGCACTTTTGTAGCAAGACCCAGTATCTAATTAGAGCACCCTTGTAATCATTTATTTATTTATTTATTTATTTTTTGACGCAGTAGTTACTCTTAAGAGGGTTGTTCACTTATTCAAACTAATTAAATGTTTTTTTTAAATGCTATCAAAAAGTTAGCTAGTGCTACTAGTTATAAGATAATTTGCAGCCATTTTTGATTGCACCTACAGTGATACTATAGTCTGTAGCAACTAAATGAGTTGCATCTTCTGTAAATCTTTTCTCTATTACAACCTATCACAATCCCTTTTCATACTAGTTTACAACAGATATATTTTAGTCTCTAGCATAAGAAGGGTGGTCTGCACGCCCATATCTTTCACATCACACAGAATGCTGCAGCATTTAATTGTTGGATTCTATTGCAAGGATAGAGAAAGAGAGAGAGAGAGAGAGAGAGAGAGAGAGAGAGAGAGAGAGAAAGAGAGAGAAGGAAAGAGAGAGGGAGAGAGAGGCACGGAAGGAGGGGATGTGCATGTGTGCATTCACGAGA
>JAUZSU010174828.1:0-12916 GCA_034780255.1 Parotocinclus maculicauda | reverse complement strand
ATATTATGGTCTGTAGAGGGAGAAATATCTACAGTAAATCCCTTCTGATCTTTATTAGAGGAACATCGTTTATAAACATCTAGTGATAAACCGGAGGGAGTTCCTCTGATCATCTTTGGTCCTTAAAGTCTTCAATTCCTAAATATAATAATCCAAAATCTTTTGTTGGAATGGAATGCAGGAATAGATTTATTTATATTTATTATACTGTTTGAAATTAAATGAAAATCAAAGAAATGTAAGGAACATCTTATATACTGTAGTTTATATTAAGCTTATGTAGTTTATATATATATATATGTATATATATATATATAATATAAGCAGAATGCTGTGTTAATTACATTTGATAATATATAACAAATGCCTTGTTCCTGTTATTTTCTTTTTCTGGAGATTCAGAGCGCTGCAGGAATCGGGTTCGAACCCTAAACAGAATTAATTCTATTCCTTTTGCACAGGATGTTGTTATGGGACTAATTTGGATGTCTAATTTTGTGGGATTAAGCCCAGGCTCCCAGCTCTGATTGGGGTTCTGTCCTGACCTTTCATGTCTTTTTCAGGGGAATAATGAACGCTCAGGGAGAAGAGGGAAGATTGGAAGGTTTTCAGGACGGCGTCGAGCCCGGGCGTCGTGTGATCTCGTGCTGAATGAAAGGTTGAGAGGAAAACGTCTGTGCAATCTTCTCAATCGGATTATCGCTCTGTTCCAGCAGCGTTCAGAGAGCCTACAGCATCCGAGTGACAGCTACATCCAGCTCCGGCTCGCCTCCATCATCTTTAATGCATATGCAGCTGCTGCTCCCAGAGAAAAAAAGAATAAATAAAACCTCACGTTCCAGCTCACAGTCCATTTCTCATCAGCACGGCGTCTGGAGATCAGAACCAGAACACGAGCATGGATGCATGGCCGTTCAGAAGACCTTCTCCCCACGAAAAAACAGCAAAAATAATAATAAGATGACCTTGTTATCTGAATATAAAACTTCTTTAGGACTGTTATGAGTAACGGCGATTAAAGACTAAAGAGCTGGATGGTACAGTTTTTAGCAGTATTGTTATTAATAGTGTTACAGTAATTAGTGACATTATAATAAAACACTGCATCCTGTGCTCCAGCATGAGGCGCCGTGGTGGAAATGCCTCGGAGCTAATCCTGTAATTATCTGGAACGTTTTTAAATCGGTACAGCTTTGGCCTGCGGTGTCGCTCCGTCTGCGCTCCGAGGAACGTGAGGAACACCAATCATAAGGGGTAAAGGGGTCCTGCTAAATTTGCATGGGGAAAGCAGCCGAACTGTGTTTTTCCTCCATTATGTTTCACCCCTGAGAAAACGAGCACCCTGGTGCTTTGGGCTAAACTCAAGGCTCTGATTTGAGACGGATCTGGGGACAGATCTGTCTCCCGGTGGACAGCCGAACTGCACACGGGGGTCATTTGTCTTTGTGCAGGGGTAGGGTGGATGCTTTGGGGGGAATCTTTTATGTTTCGGAGCGCTAAAGTCGTTACCAGGAGCTCGTACAAATTAAATATGAATCTAAAGGTGGAGCAAAATCCAAAAACAACAAGCTGGCTGCTTAAGATAATAATAATAATAATAATAATATTATTATTAATAATGTAATACATTACGAGAGGTCGTGCGTTACAGGAATTTCCCCACAGTTTGTTTTATCGTAAGATTTTCATAATGGTAAGTGACTCTGGTCAGGTGATCCTCATTAGAGACGAAACATAACCGATTTGTTTTGATCACCCTTGGTGTTACGGTTCCTGAGATCATTATGCTATTATAATGATACCAAGGATGCTCAGATACAAACTGGTATATTTTGGGCACGGTGAGGTTCTGCCCTGCCATTTTCTGACCCTTTATGAGAGATTTTAATCATATCCATGATCCAAATTTGAGATTTATCCCCGTTCCTGTTTGATCCAGCTCCTCTGTGCCGGCTGAAGGTAGAACGTGCGTTCTGTTGATCATTTCAAAGCTGGTGCCGTTCCGTGGAGCCGCGTTGGGTCAGACCATAAAGCGAAGCTTCCACGCTGGATGTCGTTAATGATGCGAACACGAGTCTCTGCAACCTCTTTAAACGTCTACGACTGAGAGCGGGATGTCTGATTTAAGGAACGTCCAGGTGGGAGCGTTGGACGCCTCGCTGCATGATGATGCCTTATCATATCTCACACTCCTCTGAAGGCTTAAAGCGACCATCAAAGAGCACCCAGGAGTTCCAGATTAGGCAGAACAGAACCACATATAGATTTCGGGCGTGTGCTGCCGGGCACGTTCGGTTCCTCCCGTTCCAGTTTGAGAGTGAAGTCCATCAGGTGCTGGGACCGGTAAGAGATTGGGATTATGGCCCAGCAGGAGGGCGATGCTCGGACACCCTGCTTAAGAACTTAATAGACTTGCTAATGGATCATTAAAATATGTAGCGGCTTCTAAGAGGTTACACCTCCGGCAATTAATCTCCTATGTAAGCATTTTTTATGCAGTGTAGGACAAAATGAGGACAAAAATCAGCACGGTGTGGCCAAAGGCCGTGGGCGTTCATCTATAAACGAGGGGCCAAACTAAAATAACGGCACGGTCAATTATACAAGATTTCATCTTTATAGCAGCTTTGGGGAATACAACACACACACACACACACACACACACACACACACACACACACACACAGAGCAAGCTTCAGCATCCATCCATAACATTAAATAAATGCTGATTTAAGATTGTATTTTAATCATTAAACCTTTATTAAGCTCTATAATACAGAGTTACATTCACAAATACCACTTATAACTTTACTATACAGGTTATAACCACGCCCACAAGCTCCGCCCACTTCTCTAGGCTCGGGGGCATCTAGGATGGACCGTCATCACAAAAACGTGGATTGTGCTCAGCAATCAGGATTAAAGAAAGAAAATCCAGACCGTTATGAGGAACAAGTCCAAAAGCCGAGGTCTATCATGGTCTGGGGTCGGGTCCGGACCCTTGGTTAAAGGTCATTTCCATGTCTGTGATGCAGCATTAATGCAGAAAAGTACACCGAGATTTTAGAGTAACATAAACTGGCTTTAAGACGACATCATTACCAGGGAAAACAAGATAAAACAAAACCACATGCTGCCCCTGTTATAAAGGTACGGCTGTAGAAGAAGAGGGTACGGGGACTGGACTGGACCCTGTGCAGTCCGGACCTTTTCCCAGTATAGAATAATACAATAACGATTTTGTACTGGTAAACATTTTAAGACGCTTTTAGAGGAAAAATAAAACGAAATAATAAGAGGTAAAACATGAACTCCCTCAGGATCATCTCTAATAAAACGACTTTAGGTTTTGGGAGAGGGAACCGGGACGTTATAAAGGGGTAAATACTTTACTGGACTGTTTTTTGTTGAAACGTTTTTAAGGCCTGTAATGCAGGAATGGGTGTTTATTAAGAAAAGCAAACGTACAATTTAACAGGATCCACGAGGACGGATTCTCAAACCCCAGGTTGTTTTGGAGTCGTTCTGTCATGAGAGGAAAGATCTGCTCTGTTATGGAGGTCAGTCCTCAGAAGATCCCAAAACACACCACTACCACATGGTCAGTGCACCAGATAAGAAGGGCTTTATAAGTTATGATGAACACCAGGAATGAAGCTCCTAACACTTTGACCTTAATCCAGATCAGACCTTCGTTGGAGCTCAATGGGACGTTGTGGAGCTCGTTCAGATGCTCAGACGAGCGGCTCGGCCCGGCCCGGCCCGGCCTGGCCCAGGTCACTAAGGATTAGAGAATAAGAGCAGAGCTGCGTGCTGAATGTTTTTATATTTAGGATTCCCTGTGAAGATAATCACCGTTATTAGTGGAGGGAAAGATCTGGAGCTTGGAATCCGTGGCTCTGTGCTCAGTAGAAGATGGGGTTTGTGTGTCGGGAGCTGATTGATCGGGATAATAAGCTGTTAGCAGGACCTGTGAGTGACGGTCGGGTCGACACCGTGTTCTTAGTCTGCAGGAGGTATTTGCAGTGGATTACGCTGATGATGCACCTCGTTTAGAGAGCTTGATTTTCTCACAAAGGCCTCGGAGGTGTCAGGAGGCATTAAGCGGTAAATATGCGGCGGCGTAAGAGTGGCACGGCTTCACCCCGGAGGATTTGTACAGGTGAGAGGTCGTGTGTTTGCATATCTCACCGCCAGGATTTAAAAACTCATCACAATTCACACTAATCAACCTCTGAACAAACAGCAAACAGGAACCACAAGGGTACCGACCAGAACTCCAATCAATCTGACACTGGATACAGAAGAAAGATCAATGTATTGTTTTAGCACTCAGATGCTAAAATGGGTGATTAGAAATTATTTAAAAACATATATAAAGTATTTCAAATCAAATAAAATTCAAGATTCAAGTTTTAATTTGCATTTTCCATAAAGTCCAACTATTTCTGATTCCAAATAATCATAAAATCAAACAGCCAAATAATCAATAAATCATAGAATCAGAATCAAACAACAAAAGAATCTATAAATAAATGAATCCGAAACAAACAGCAAAAGAATCAAAAAAATTAATGAATCAGAAACAAACAGCAAAAGAATCAAAAAAATAAATGAATCAGAGTCAAACAGCAAAAGAATCAAAAAAATAAATGAATCAGAGTCAAACAGCCAAAGAATCAATGAATCATAGAATCAGAGTCAAACAGCCAAAGAATCAATGAATCATAGAATCAGAGTCAAACAGCCAAATAATCAATAAATAAATGAATCAGAATCAAACAGCCAAAGAATCAGAATCAAACAGCCAAAGAATCAATGAATCATAGAATCAGAGTCAAACAGCCAAATAATCAATAAATAAATGAATCAGAGTCAAACAGCCAAAGAATCAATGAATCAGTGTGTGAGTGTGAGTGTGTGTGTGTGTGTGTGTGTGTGTTAGTGTGTGTGTATGTGTGTGTGTGTGTGTGTGTGTGTGTGTGTGTTTATATTGTGTATTCTTCACTAATACCAGTTGAATTAAATCTGAATCTATCCTTTATTGGAATGTTCTACCCTGTGTTTAATTAATAATGTATTATTACTATTTATAATTAATAATCCCACTTATTTACAACCTGATATAAATAAATACTGTAAACATAACAAGATTAAACCTAAGATCAACTTATTAAATCCCACCTTTTAATCCATGTGTTCCTTCTGAGTGTATAATTAAGGCTTAACGTGGATCTCCTCAGATTAAAGCCCCTCCTTCCTAGTTTACACACCTAAAGGTGTTTTTTTATTAGAGTTAAACACAGTAGGGGAATCTTTGTAATATATTATTTAGGTAATAATATAAATAATGAAATGATGTAGTGATGTTATATATATATATATATGTTATGAGAGTATTTTTAATGACATAACGATCTAAATGAGAGACGTTCTATCATTATGAGCAGCATTTGGAGAACATTTTATTCCAGGATAAGTGACCTGGTTTAGTTTTATTGTGCATTTGTGAGCTTTAATTAGTAAAAGCGTGTAAAATGACAGCATTTTATAAACTGGAACTAATGTAATTTCTGAGATCTGATTGCACTATGAGAGAGAAAAACATCTGATGGGAGGTTGATTAAATCCAATGAAGGGTTTTTATGGAGCTGCTTGTTTATCGGTTTGAGGTGTAAAAAGCTTATTTGTGCAGCTGTGTTTACTTTTTATACAGAAATAATTAATAAAATCTAAACAGTTGTCACAATTGAAGCCTGAACAAAACTGATAAGATAAATAAAGCATGGAGAGAAATGGACTGGACCGGACTGGACTGGACTGGACTGGACTGGACCAAACACTGGAGCTTTAGAGGAGGTGAGGGAGGGGCAGGTGAGGGAGGGGCAGGTGATTTACTGGAGTCTAAAGACAATAAGACTGCTGCTGTGTAAGAGCTTCCACCTTCTCCTGTAATTACATTATTTAAACACAAACCACTTCCTGTAATAAAGCTCATCAATTATTTCTAATTTATATATATATATATTATTAATTACTATAATTACTAAATAATTTAATTAAATAAGTCAATTAATAAATTAAATTTATTTTTACATTATACTTCATAATAAACAAAATAAAAATGTTTTTTAAATAAAATATGAATAATAAAAGATCCCCCAATTTTTATAAGCAGTGTATTTAATTAATTATAATTACTAAATAAATACTTTGTATTTAATTCAAGTTAATTATGATTCATTTTAATTATTATTACTATTATTATTATTTATTTAAATCATATACAAATTATTTATTTATATTATTACTTTCATTGATGTAATCGTGGGACTATTTATTGATATTATTATATTATATATTTTAAAAGATATATTGATAAATAAATAAAAATTATATTATTTAATGTACATATTCGGAGACAGTATTTGCTTATTTAATTATATGAGTTATTTCTAATTAATATTATTATTTTATTTTATTATTATTATTGACGTTACACCTTCTTACATTTTTTTTAATATAACTATTTATTTATATGTAATATTTATTTTATATTTTATTATTATTATTAAAGTTACACTTACTTACATATTTTTTTATTACCCATATATTTATAGTTTATATTGCTTTTATATTTTATTATTATTATTATTATTATTATTATTACACATTCTAACATTTTGTTCTTTAATATATCAATTAATAATTAATATTTCTTACTTATTTTCTTGATTTATTTAATTATCACTACTATAAATCTTTTTTTTCTTTGTTTTTTAATAGTATTATTTATTCTAGTTCCTACTCTTTTTATTATTTATATTAATATAACACAATCTATCTTATTTATTTCATTCTTAAACATGATTATTTATTTAGCTTTAATAATACATATTTATTTCATTACCATTATAAACATATCTCTGTATCTCAGCTGAGGGAGGGGCCTGGTGATCACCCAGTGCCTCCTTACATCCCACAGCTATCAGCTTTTTTCGGAAGGTTACTGCTTATGCCAGTGCCTCCAGTGACAGAGAGACGGCAGGAAGATGATCATCACCCGCCCTCCCCTCCCTCAGATACGGCCTCTGAGAGTTTAGAGGGCCTATAATGCAGGGTATGATTTATAGCGTATTTTAGGTGAATTATTTATGAATTCTAACTCAATAAAACATTTATAAAACATTAAAATAGGGAGGTACGGTGTAAAACATTTCCCACATGCCACGAGTTCCTCATGTAAAGAAGCAGAAAAACATGGGTTAGATGAAAGCAAACAGCCGCCCCCCCTGAGAAATAAGGCATGAAGTTGAACAAGGAAAGAAAATCGGAGCGATGGCTCCCCGAGGGGGGCGCAGGAAATGAAACTGACGGCCTAAATCAATTTGAAAGTCGACCGATCCAACAAAGAGAGGGAATAAAACAAAAAAGCTCAGAGAATTTGTTTCATGCACAAAATCATAAATCTTTACACTGATTTGTTTCTATTATAGCTTAGCTAAACTGTACAGCCTGGTACAAATACAACCCCCCCGGGGGCACCCACCCCGCTGACACCCCCCCCCACCCCCCGGCTCAATCTAGCTTCAGTCATGGCATGTAATTATGTCACCTGGATAAGGAACTGCCTTTTACTTTCTGTCCTGTTGATCTCGTCAGTTGTCATCATGCTGCTGATTTCCCTCGAGTGGGCCGAAAAATTACACGTCATTCTCCCGGGAAAAACCGAGAGTAATAAAATACTGATACCCCCCCCCCCTCCTCCACCGTAATCAAATACCCCCCCCCCTATACCCCTCCAACCAATAAGCACAGGTAAGGGCAGTAAGCATGATCAGATCCCAGTAGATCTCACACATTGTAATTAAACTCTAACGAGGGATTAGATGTGGTGTAAAACATCCCCCAAACACCAGGATCACATCTAAACCCCCCCCAGACACACAAACACTTCACTGCTCCAGTAACAGCACAGAAACACCGGGGAGAATCAGACGAGGTATTTACATCTGCAACACGACGCCCACAGCATCACCAATAGTACCAGTTTAATCAAGATTAACTTCAAATATTACATCATTATACATACACTAATACAGTCTGTGTGTGTGTGTGTGTGTGTGTGTGTGTGTGTGTGTGTGTGTGTGTGTGTCACAAACAGGTCAGATTTCATCATTTTGCTTCCACCAATAAAAACTAATGAACGAAAAACCTAAAAACATTCCTATGATCTTAATTAACGGATGTTCTGGTACCAGTTCTAGATCCTATACTAATGTTCTGGTACCAGTTCCAGTTCTTATACTAAAGATGTTCTGGTACCAGTTCCAGTTCTTATACTAAAGATGTTCTGGTACCAGTTCCAGTTCTTATATTAAGATGTTCTGGTACCAGTTCCAGTCCTTATACTAAGAGGTTCTGGTACCAGTTCCAGTTCTTATATTAAGATGTTTTAGTACCAGTTCCAGTCCTTATACCAAGATGTTCTGGTACCAGTTCCAGTTCTTATACTAAAGATGTTCTAGTACCAGTTCCAGTTCTTATACTAATGTTCTGGTACCAGTTCCAGTTCTTATACTAAAGATGTTCTGGTACCAGTTCCAGTTCTTATATTAAGAGGTTTTGGTACCAGTTCCAGTTCTTATACTAGGATGTTAATAATATAATATAATATAATATAATATAATATAATATAATATAAATATATAAATAATATAAATATATATATAAACAGAATTCCGGCCCTTTATTTTAGGCGTAGCAGGAGCAGATCCAGACCCTTCGTGTTGCTGAACATGTCCCGTATGAGATGATTGATTTTTGGGTGGGTCACTCAGGGGGAGGGGGGGGGTGTTGGGGGGTGACTGTGTTATGTTGTATAATAATTCACTCTGAAATTGAAATATGTCATCCATCAAAGAGTTGCTTAATTTCCCTCTGGAAATAACGAGTCGGTTCATTATTTAATGGGCGTCGGCGGCCGGCTCTCGTACCCCGGCGCTCCTGTTTATCACATTCCTGCTCGGCATTGATTCGGAGCCACCGGCGTCTTCGCTCGCTCAAGCTAAGGTGAAAAAAGAAAAGGAGCGTTCCTGCTGAGTTGTCTGTGCAGAACACGAGTGTGGAGATGCATGGTCTGTCTCGCCCCCACTGGCAACTACACAAATCTTCTAAATTAAAGCTTTGTTATGGCACGGCCCAATTCAGCCCTCTGATGCATGGCGCCCTTTTACCGCGCCCAGACGCAAAGGCCACGCTGCTAAAAACAAACTTAGGTCTGCTTAGGAATCAGCAGCTCGGAGCCGCGCTCGCTCTTCATTAGCGCCGCTAATCTCTTAGCCAGCGTAGCGGTATCACAATGCCTGCTCGTCTTTATTACGCTAACGTCACAAACATTCATCTGATTTATCTGATTCTAATTACGCCCCCCTCACTCATCAGATTTTACCTTCCACTTCCTCACTGGGAGTCCCAACTGGAACTCGAACCAAACGGTACCACGATTCGGACCTCAAATCGACCGTCATGTTCTAAACATTCAACGATTTATACACAATGAGTTCTGCTGCCTCGCATTTTATCCCTCAACTTCCCGTCGTTTCTAATATAAAGTTTATTCTTTTTGAGCTTCTGAAACACAAAAACATCTTTTCGTTAAAATGTTGCTCCTGCTAGGATTAAATGTATTCATTACTAAAATATTAATCACTGCACTAATTAAATAATTACATCTTTTTATTAGTGCCCAGAGAAACAGCTCTGTGTGTGTGTGTGTGTGTGTGTGTGTGTGTGTGTGTGTGTGTGTGTGCATTATTTAGTGTAGCGTTAATATACCTCTTATTTATTTATAACATGTTTATTATATATAAGAAAACTTGTAAAAATGTAAAAAAAAATCCAGCCTGTATCTTAAATTAAAACCATAAATTAAATACTTATTAATAATTTAAAATAACAAAAAAACAATACAATTCAAATAAAATAATATTACTACTATTGATTATAATTATGTATATAAATGTAAATTAGATCAATAAAATAAAACATTTATGACTCAGGATTGATCACTATAGAACAATTATTACCTATTATTAAACATAGCATTTACTATAGTTTATATTTTATATAATATTTATTCTATTTATTTATTTATTCATTCATTATATCTAATCTATTAAATACTTTAAATATTATTATATAAGAACTTATTATATTGGTACTGTATTTTTATTTTACTTTTAGTTTCAGTTAAAGCTGTCAGTTTTTGTTTATATAAAGTAGTAATTTAGCTTTTTTATGCTGAAATATTTGTTATTTTGCCTAATTTTTAAAAAATAAGTAATTCTTTTTATGTTGTTTGTTAGTTTTACATTAACCATTACATTTTTTTTCAGATTTTATGTCATTTTAAAAGCACTAATAATAATTTTAATAATCAGTAAATACTTATATAATAAATCAATATATAATAAATAATAAAATAATTCATATTTGTTAAATAAAAGTATATAAAATATAATTATTAAGGTAAAATCTAACATGATATAATAGAAAATATTTATTATCGTTATGATTAAATATTGTATTATATTTTTTATTAATACATAATTTAAATATGTTTATTAGAATAAATATAAATATTTACAAATAAATAAATGACAGACAATGATAATTATAAATAAAAGTAATCTTAGTTTTTATAAAAAGATATTATTTTATCTAATAAGTTTTTAATTAAATAAATAACGACATAATAAAAAATTATATTAATAATACGACATAGTTAAGAATACGGAAAATAATCATATTGCACATTTATTAAAATGTATACAACTTTATTAAAATATAAACAATGATCTTATTTTATTAAGCAAACAAAACCGCCAAACTTGTTCTGTCAAACTTTAAGGCAGGTGGGCTACCACAGGATGGGATTAGAGAATAAAGCAGAGATCAGATCTAGGATTTGGATTTATACTCGATGCTTTTCTTTGATGATTAATATTATAATTATATATATTTTTTGAGGATGAGATCAGGTTTGTCTTTGAGCTGGCGTCTCTTCTGAGCTTTTATTTCTCTCCTGACCGACCTGAGCTGATACTTAAATCCCTTTGATCCCATCTCAGAGCTTAACGGGACGATTTTTGGAGCCACGTCTCCAGTTGTTTATACTTCCTAATTGATGAGCGCCTTTCTTACATTTAAGTAAAATCATGTTCCATACTGTATCTGCAGAACCTAAAATAAACCTGACATTTCAGATTTCAGTGTGTGTGTGTGTGTGTGTGTGTGTGTGTGTGTGTGTGTGTGACCCTGAGCCGTCCTGCTCCCAGGAGAACAGTGAGAGAGCGTATTTTAAATTGTGCTGTGTGGAGAAGCTTGGCCCCCTGAGGCAGCTGTAATGATTTGCAGTGCGTGACACCGTGCTGACAGGGGCTCGGGGCAGTTCTGAGGCCCGGCGCGGTAACCTCGGGCGGGAATGGGACCGGCGGGGACGAGCGTGAGCAGACGTCCTGTCTGGAGCCGCTCACAATTGCTCTCATCGATTGGGACAAACGGCGCGGTGTGGAGAAGCTGCTGTACAAATTGGTGCTGATATTGGGTTTGGGGACACAGCTGTACACCGGGTGTAACGAACCACGGACAGAACAAGGTCCACAGGTCCAAAAGCCAGCCAGCTATGGGGTCAGGTCCGGACCCTTCATAAAGGTCATTTAGAGCATGAATGCAGAAAAGTACACCAAGATTCTAGAGCAACATAACCTGCCTTCAAAAAGCCATCTTTCTTCATTCTGTTTCAAATCAAAACCCCCAGCAACCGACGCCTTATCGTCACCCAAAGATATTATGACATCATCACTCCCGCCTACAAAAACATCATCAAACATTCTGCTGCTGCAATCAAACCCGAACCTCCATCCACATTTCACCTGACAGGAGGGAGACGATCAGACTCGTGTTTATAAGATCCGTGATTTTATTACGCAAGAGCAAACCTTGAGGCAGGTGGGCTACGACTGGGTGAGTGGTTAAAAGTTAAAAATGAAGCAGTGCTACTAAGGTTTTGTTTTTAATTTAGAGACAGCTTTAACCTGAATGTATGTAGGTTTAAAAGAAATAATAATAATAATAAAATATTATATAATTATATATGGTGTATATATAAATAGTAAACAATTATATAATTAATTCACTGCTCACAAATTTTTGTAAGCAATATTATTTTAATTATATTTCATTATATATATAGTAATGCATTTAGGCAAAATGTCTGTTATTAGTGAAATATAAGGACATTATTATTATAGAATTATTATCATTATTATGTATTATTATCGTATTATGATTTTTCTTTAAATAATATTTATTATAATGTTACTCTTTCATTTTTAATACTATTAAACGCTTTTAAAACCAAAACAAACTAGAAACAATTTCAGTTAAAGCTGTTTAATAAATAAAGTTGCTTTAATTAAAGACTAACTTAACTAACTCTGCTTTATTCTTATCATAGCCCATCTGCCTCAAGTTTCTCATTAAAGGTACCAGACAAATAATGAGTGACTGTTTAAAGTCGTCTCTCTGTTTTATCTAAACTACAGTATAAGAGCAGTAGAGTTCAGTATGATGTGGTGTGTGTGTGTGTGTGTGTGTGTGTGTGTGTGAGAGAGTTGTGTTACAGTCCTAGTTGTGTAGTGGTGTGTAGTTCTCATTAGTGTCACCTCTAAGTGGCGTCTCCTGAGCCCTGGTGAAAGTTTAAACCCTCACATGAGCTTCTGATCGATACAGTTTCTGCCCTGCTGCCTCTGTTCTTAACACCATTATCTCTCTCTCACACACACACACACACACACACACACACACACACATACACACACACACACACACACACACACACACACACACACAC
>JAUZSU010174818.1:0-12916 GCA_034780255.1 Parotocinclus maculicauda | reverse complement strand
ATCGATTTTTTGAAAATGAGAATCGATACTGAATCGTTCAATGTTAGAAATGCGATTCGAGCTCGAATCGATTTTTTCCTGCACCCCTATTTTGCATAGTATAATCAAATGTGTGGTGGCCAATGTTGATAATTTGTGGGACTGCCACAAATAAATCAATGTATGGAAAACACAAAGGAAAGTGAGTTTGTGTAAAGTAAGACTTTAAGACTTTCATTGAAGTGGACCTGGCATAAACAATTCACTTTTTACTGCTCCTTAACACCATCCAAGCATGAAAAAAAAAATTCTGTAAGTAAGTTAAACGTTTTCCATGTCAGGAATAATACAGTGGGAACAATAAGTATATGATACACTTCCAATTTTGTAAGTTTTCGAACCTACAAAGAATGGAGAGATCTGTAGTTTTCAACATAGGTATACTTCAGCTGTGAGAGACTGAATAGAAAAAAAGAAAAATCTAGAAAATCACATTGTATGATTTTTAAGTAATTAATTTGCATTTCAATCCATGAGGGTGTAGTGTGTTACTAACGGTCATCTTTAAGTCTGTTGTTGCAGCTCTTTTTAGGTCATTGACCAGGTCCTCCTGTGTAATTCTGGCCTGATTTCTGACCTTTCTCTTATATTATGATTTGAGATCTTGCATGGAGTTCCACACCAAGACGACAGTCATATTGTGTTTCTTTCATTTTCTAATAATTGTGCCACCACTTGTTGCCTTTGCACAAAGCTGTTGAATGTTGCCCATCCCAGCCTTGTGCAGTTCTATAATTTTGTCCCTAGTGTCTTTAGAAAGCTTTTTGGTCGTGGGCATGGTGGGGAGGTTGGAGTGTGTCTTTTATACAGGTAGCAAATTCAAAACAGGTCTGTCCAGAATTCTTGCTGGTTGGTAGGTGATCAAATACTTATTTTATGAAATAATATGCAAATTCCTTATTTAAAAATCATGCAATGTGATTTTTCTGGATTCTTTTTTCAGATTCTGTATCTTACAGTTTAAGTGTACCTACGATAAAAAGTACATACCTCCGTTCTTTGTAGGTTGGAAAACTTGCAAAGTTGTCAGTGTGCCAAATACTTGTTTTCCCCACTGTATGCTTTTACAAGCCATTTCAAATTCTCCCTTATTTTTAAATCACATTAAGGGGCACCACCCCTTACTGGTCCACCTCCATCAGAGTCCCACGCAGTTGAAGAGCCACAATTTAGGGCTACATTTTATGAGCAATGTGAATAAGAAACAGAGTGCTAGCTACATGATAGCGTTAGCTATGTGATAACTGCAACAGCATACATAAACAAACCAACTAAAGTATTGTATCCAGACAGATTATATTAAACTAACCAATCGGAGACATCCTGCTGTAGCCGCTGAGTTTCAACTTCTTCAGGCGCTTCTCCTTAGAATCACATTCTAAGCCAAACTGGAAAGCTTGAACTCCCCCACCCTCCACCTTGCCCCACCTTTCTCCTTCTCATTATTATTTAAAGTTAAACACACATAAATTGCACATCCTAAGGAAAGATCATGAACCATGAATCTCTGTAGCTATGAGGCAATAGTGCTGACAACTTGGACCACAGCGCTGTCCTCATTTTTGATTCAAACTAATTATGCAGCATGTTATTTATATGGCTCATCTTGTCCTCCTGTGCAGAGTTCAGATGTGTTAATGAATAAGGATCATTCTAACTCAGTCTGTGTTTTTTTTAGGGAGTTTGGTCGCTGGAAAGTGAATAACCTGGCTGTGGAGCGGAAAGATTTCCTGGAGTCTCCCTTACCCCTCACCCCCGAGTTCATCCGCAACATTCGACTCCTTGGACGCAGGCCCTCCCCCAAGCTAATTACTGACAATATCATCAAGAAATATGGAACTCATTTTCTGCTGTCAGCCACACTTGGAGGTAAAGATTTCTCATACCCTGCTGTACTACCTGTAAGTTTATCATATAAGTACCAAAAATGTGGCAGGTGTGTGAATCATTTCTACCAGTTCAAACCATGCCAGCACTTCGTGCCTGACACATTCCTAGATAGAGCACACAGTACTCATGCATATTTTTTCTGCAGCCTTTAGTGTTTCGGAAGGACTGTTGACAAGCCCTGCTTCGTAAGCACCCTATACTGACTATAGTGTAGAGGAGCGGGAAGCAGGTGCAGCTGGATAGCTTCAGCGTAATGGTGACATGATTATTTCAGTAACAAATTCCGAGATGAGGTCTGAAAAGATTTATTTTGTGAACGACACACTTGTCACCCGCCTGGCTTTCAGACTGCTACTGGTTGCACTTACAAGCAGCTCAGTGTAATGCAAAACTCTTGGAAGTGTGTGGCCAATGTGACCTCAATTGCTTGGGTAAACAAGCAATATTTGTGCACTGAAACAAAAACTTAAGAGCCAGTCCTTGGCACACTACAAATATTTTTCAGTCGTCAAATGAGGGTCTAACTATTGATGTGGGAAATGGAGCCAGCACAGCTAAGGTTTAAAAGTGCATAAGATGCTTTTTAAATAATTAATTAATTCTGTTTGAAAGCAGCTATAGTCTTGTGCAAAAATCATGATACCATTGATCTAAATGTTTTACTGATTTACTTAAGGAAAAAAGGTGCAACATCTTATCTTATATCTTATCTTATCTTATCTTATCTTATCTATCTGCAGTAAACACATTAAAGTTTTTTAATCCATATATTTTAAAATATATTACACAAAAATGAAACCATTTTTAAACACTTGTGCACAATAGTGCACCCATCCAGATGGCGCACTGGTAACATTTAGGTTTTAGACATATTCAAGTTTGTTCCCTATTGCAGCAGAGCGGAGTGGATGAGATCTGGTGCCCAAGAGAGAGGCAGCCATATGAAATGTGCAGATAGGGAAATCAGTTTGAGAATAATAATAGCTAACCACATTCATGTACATATCATGTGATGTAGTTAGTGCTGTCACCTAATGCCTCCAGAGAAATAGGTTTGAGTCCTGGGTGGTCTGCTGCTTGCGTGGAGTTTGCGTGTTTTCTCTGTGTATGTGTAGGTTTTCATAAATTTACTCACACAGCATAAAGCATGCATTAGGTCAGTGAGAATATCAGGTGTCCCACTTTGAGTGAATGTGTGTGTGTGTGTGTGTGCGTTTGTGTGAATGGGGCAACTTTATAAACTGGTCAGCCAAATCATTAAGTAAATAATATTGACAGTGTGATGCTTTCCTGCTAAACCTGTACCACCTGCATGTAATGTACCACCTATGCTAACACATCCCCTAACAATGGTCCCCACAATGACAGAAATATCAACCGTATTTTGAGGGGACACTTTGCTGGTCCCTGTAATGGACTATGATTTCAGTGGCAACCTGTGAACTCCATGCCCAAGAGCGTTACGGTAGTGCTAAAAAATAATGATGGCCACACAAAATATTGACACTTGCCATGACAATTTTCACTTAAGTGTATACTTACCAGTTGTTTTTTAGACATTAATGGCTGTGTGTTGAGTTATTTTAATGGCACATCAAATTGTTACTGTTATAGAAGCTGTAAACTGGCTGATTTACATTGTATCAAAGTTTTAGATCTTTAGTGTTGTTCCATGAAAACATATAATAAAATAGTTACAAAAATGTGAGAGTGTACTCAATTTCTGTGAGATACACATATCCTAAAATAATGAAATAGTTACAAAAATGTGAGGGTGTACTCACTTTTTGTGAGATACACATATCCTAAAATAATGAACACACCCAGACAGCGAAGGTTAGTAAGGTAAACACGAAAGTTAGTGAGCGGGACGCACCACGCGCACCCAGGCAGGTCCGCGCCGGAGGAGCGGGCTAGGGTGAGACCTAACTCAACCCCAGCCGGCCGAAAACCACACACCTGAATGCACACACAATAAACCAAAAAGCTCCAAACGCACAGCGGCAAGGTAAAGGGAAAGGGAGTGATAGTCGCGGGGCTACAGACAAACACAACACTGGAGCTACCAAAATCAGACACGGACGAAACGCTCACGCTCACAATCATGCAACGTGGAATAAACACTCAACTATAAATCGCAAGGAGAAACAGCCAAAAGATCACGTAGATCGCGCTCAGTAAGTATTACCAGACAGCAAAACAGTACTTCGCACCGAGCAGCGGAAACGGAAGCCCTAATAAGGGAGAGAGCGAGTCGGAAACCAATAAGCCCCACCTGGTGATCGTGAAACTCGCGCTGATCAGTAATCAGGACTGAGCGAGCGCGAGTCACGAGCGGGATTTCTCACAGTAATTAAATCGGGCTTATCTATTTTCCCAAATTTGCATAAATAAAGCAGGAAGGAATATACTGTATATTCTTTCAGGTTGTATTTTGAAAAAAAGTGAGGGGTATTATTTTCTTTTAAAGAACTTGAAACTTTCCAGCCTTGTGATTAGGAGACTTATAACACTGATCACTCAACCACCACTGTCATGGACACCATATTCAATAGATCACAGATTTTTGCAATTGTACTATTTCAATTGTTATTGTAAACGAAATAGTTTTTCATTTTCTCCACAGACCTACACAATGTCTCTATATCAAACCCGAGAGAAAAAGCAAGAGCAGCAGCTGTCTCTACGTCAGAGGATGGCCTTATTTCAGTCCAGGTCACCGGTTCAAGAAAGCAGCAGCAGCAGCAGCAGCAGAGGAAGTGGTTGGGGTGAAAGAAGAAAGGATAGGGCAGAAACAAAGATCCCTCCTACTCATCATGTTAAAACAGAGATTAAACCCAGTGAGCCTCTCCATAAAACTTTAATTCCTACGTCATATACTCCACCATCTGATCCCTGCCATGACCATGAAATCAAAACATTTTACCTTTCTACTCACTGTGACTCTCTCTTTACCTCATTACAAGACTTAAAAGAACAAGAAATTCTGTTGGACTGCAGCTTACAACTTTCTGGTAAATCTCACAAGGCTCACCGATTGGTGCTTGCCACTGTCAGTCAAAAGGCCAAAGAGTGGCTGTGCTCCAAACAATTGGAAGTCAATTTGAATAATCTGGGTAGATCTGGGTGTCGTATAACTCCTGCAGGACTAAATGCAGTGCTGAACTTTGCTTACTGTGGAGAAGTTGATGCAGCTTACACTGAAGACAGATATTTGGAAGATATATTTATGGCTTGCATGTGTTTCGGAGCAGAGCGACTGGCACAGGTGTGCAAAGCTGAGGCTCCATCTACTGGGAGGACTGAAAGAGAAAAGAGCCTCCAGGTAATTAGGGCTCTGTGGGACAGATGTGTTGGTTGTGATGTCATCATGGAAGCAGAGAATGGAGAACAGATTCCTGGTAATCATGAAATCTTTTGTTAATTATGCACAATTTTCTCACAACTTCAGTTCCCAACTTGCTGCAGCATAATGGCTAATAGACTGAGAGAACAAAAGCACACTTCTTACAAGATACAATACTATGCAACATCACAGCTCAGCATTGTCAAATTAATTTACATATTTAATTTAACTGTATGCAGCACAACATACAACTGAACTATGCAATTGGAAATTAAAAGCTTTGCTTATGGCAGGCAATTAAAGATTTTCCTCACCAAAACTTCATTATGGGCTTCATTATCTTAACATAACTAATTTATTGAAGTATAATATTAGAGTAATGAAGCAGCCAAAGTTTTGTCTTTTCTGTAGCAGAAGGAGGAACCGGATTTTAGTAATTGAATATGAGACTATTTTCCCTTCTATTCCTCAGCCCACCGTGTCATACTTGCTGCTGGGGGTGACTACTTTCGAGCTCTGCTTTGTGGTGGGTTGCGGGAGTCGAACGAGGAAGTGGTGCATCTGCGGGGCATTGCATTCTCAGTGTTAAGATCTCTTCTGGAGTTCATCTACTCTGGACAGTTAAAGCTGGACTGGCAGAATGTTTGGGAACTCACTGAAGCAACACTGCAGTTTCAACTCCAAGGGGCTCAAACACTATGCCTAAACTTTCTTCAGGACTATATGGATGACTCTTCATGTTTGGACACTCTATTTATAGCTGAGATGTATGGGCTGAAGCAGCTGGGTAGGGCAGCAGAGGAGTATGCTCTTCTGCACTTTCAACTTGTTTCAGAAAGGGAGAACTTTAAGGATCTTACTAGCACAATGCTGGAGCATTTGCTGGAGAGTGATGGGCTAACTGTAGACTCAGAGGTGAGGTCATAGGATCACAAATCTCTAAATCAGAGCCAAGAAAAAAATATAAAAGTATAATAAACAGTTTTTCAGATGAGAATAGTTTTTGTTTCACTTTTAAAGACAGAAAAAAAACAGAAAAGGCCTGGTCTAAATTCAGATACATCAACATTAACCCAGCACTTGGGGTGTTCATACCAGTGCAGCCTTTGGGCATACTCACACTAGGCATGGTAGGGGTCAGGGCCAGGTTGACGGCCCAAGGACAGATGGGAGTCTCAATGGACTGTGATGTCCATGAATGACATTGTGGTCTGCAGTGAGAGTAGAAAGCAGGTTAAGTGAAGCTTGTTAAAGAAAAGGAGAATAAAATTAATAAAAAGGAAGATGTATGAGTATGCATGTGTCAGTGAGTAAGACAGCAGTGGAATGGCATGGTTGCAAAGAACAGACGTGAATAGTAACTATGCTGTAAAAGTAAGAACACCACACAGACAGCGGCCGTACCATACTTCCCCCGGTCTATATTATAGTTTAATTTCTATTTAATTAGATATTAATGAGACAATTTATTTCTTTTTGGAGGTTTACCTGTACTTAGTTATATTCTTATTCCAATGTATTTGGGGAAACTTCTAAGTCTCGCTCCCTCTTTCTCTCTTTCTCGCTTGCTCTCTCACTCTCTCTCTCTAGGTTGTAGTGTTCAGAGCCTTGGTGAAATGGGTAGAGGAGGATAAAAGACTCAGGCTAGACAGTTTACCAGTACTTCTCCAGAAGATACGCTTTCCCCTGATGACACCACAAGAGCTGAGTGAGGTACAACAGCAAAAATGCAAAAATTGACAGTGTTCATCTAATTTCAGCAGCAGTCACCCCTGCCGACCCTGCATTGTACAGGTTGGCCGTCCAGGACACTCTTACTTCTGTGCTGTTTTATCCCTGTTTATCCTGACGAGGCTGCTAGGGAAGCGTAACCTGGAATTCAATGGCCACAGACACTTAGTGAACCTTTTATAATTAATGTACTGGAGTATGTTGTTTTCACATCTAACAGTTATTTAGAATTTACTATTACTAATGATTAACAATAATTACCATAGCACAATCTAATAAGTTATTATATTAACCTCTGTCTCTTGAGTTATGCAAAAATATGTTTAAAATTGAGCTCAGTGTGTCTCAAATTCCACTCTCAATCAATCACACTCCAACCTCTCTACCATGTCCAAGACCAAAGAGCCGTCTAAGGACACCAGGAACAATAAGTTAGGACAGGGCTACAGAACAATAGGCAAGCAGCTTGGTGAGAAGGCAACAAATGTTGATGCAATTATAATAAAAAAATAAGAAACACAAGATGATTGTCGATCTTCCTTGGTCTGGGGTTCCTTGCACGTTCTCACCTCGTGGGGTAAGGATGATTCTGAGACAGGTCAGGAATCAGCCCAGAACTACATGGGAGGACCTGGTCAATGACCTGAGGTCAGCTGGGATCACACACTACGCCGTCATATATTCAAATCCTGCAGGGCACACAAGGTCACACCAGCAAATGCCCAGACCAGTTTGAAGTTTGCCAATGACCATCTGGATGATCTAGAGAAGGTATGGTAGAAGGTCATGTGGTCAGATCAAACCAAGATAAAGGATTTGGTATGAACTCCACTCGCCGTGTTAGGAGAAAACAGAAGGAGGAGTACAATCCCAAAAACACTGTCCCAACCATGAAGCATGTGAGTTGCTTTTCTGCAAAGAAGACAGGACGACTGCTCCATATTAAAGGGAGGGTTTATGGGGTTTTGGCCAACAGTCTACTTCCCACAGTAAGAAAATTGAAGATGGGTCGTGGCTGGGTCTTGCAGCATGGCAATGACCTGAAACACACAGCCAGGGCAACTAAGGAGTGGCTTCTTTAGCATTTCAAGGTCCTGGAGTGTCCTAGTCAGTTTCCAGACCTAAATCCAATAGAAAATCTTTGGAGGGATCTGAAACTCAGTTAGCCAGCGACCGCCTCAAAACCTGAAACGATCTGCATGGAGAAGTGGGCCAAAATCATGGGCCTCTCCATTAATTGTCGGTGGAAAACTTGTAAAATCGGCAATACATATGCTTATTTATGTAAATTATCTAACATACCCAGGGAAGTCATGCACCTTTTTTAATATTGGGCCTCTGAAGGCCCATTTAGGAATTGTATCTTACCACTCTCGCCCCAAACTTTCACAATGCACCTAGATCTTTGTAAAGCTGCTTTGAGAAAATGCTGCATTGTAAAAAGCAATACATATGAATAAATTGATCATGACTTAAGATTGGCTAGTGTTGTTTGGAGAAGGGGAGACCAATAACTCTCTTGGACTTTCTGTAGTCAATGGCTATGTCATAAAAAACGTGATGACGGTTAATGACGTACTCTGCCGCACTAGGCAGATAATCCTAAAACATGCCCCTTCCTTCCATTTTGCAGGTCCAGTGCTGCCGAATGCTATGTGGGAATGCAAAAGTAAAAAAAGCCTTAGAGGATGTGAAGAAACTTCTAGAAGGAAAAGAAAGAATAATTAAATGTAAATCCCGTGTCTCAAACCAGGTATTGTGTGCTTTAGTAGGGTTTCTTGTAAGCAGATGTAAAGTGAACATATTGTATTTGTTTGGAAAGCAGTAGCTAAATGTGAGAGAGTCTCTAAATGTTTTGATGAGTTTAATCAGTTTTACTGAGTTCATACAGAATGTCTCTTTCTTACAGGTTTTGGTTCTGGTAGGAGGTGACAGTGTGAATGATAACCTGGAGCGGCGGGAACCTAACCAATGTCTGTGGTTTGCTCAGCGCTTTCTACATGGAGAGGGACTTATTCGTACCATCGAATGGGAGCCTTTGGCTAAGCTCCCAGAACCTCCACGACTCCGTCATAGTGTGTGCGTGCTAAATAATATGCTGTACATACTTGGAGGCCGCAAGTACTATGGCAAACTGGATATACTCAAGTCTGTGGTGAGGTAATGTTTTGTACATAAAAATAGAATTCCCTATTTAATAAACCAACGTACATCTACACATTTCAGTGTAAACTCCCATAAAGCCAATCCAATACTTCAGAGATCTAATGAAAATATGCCTGTGTCTTTAGATTTAACCCTGCCTTGGGTAAATGGGAGTGCTTGCCTGACATGGTCAGTCCCAGAGATTATTTTGCTGCCGTTTGTAGAAGAGGCAAGGTGTTTGTCCTGGGCGGCAACTGTGACGACACAAACTACCTGGAGTCTGTCGAGTACTATACACCTGAAGACAATACATGGAGGTATACTGTAGTTTATGTCATACTTTTAGAGCTAGCCTTAAAATTAAGCCTGACATTAGCACAGTCCAATTCAACAAGCTCAGTACCTACATCCACCAGTTACTTTATTATATACACCTGTCCAACTGCTTGTTAATTCAAATATATAATCAGTAAATCACAGCAACTCATTTAGAAATGTAATGTAAGGCATGGTCGAGATGACCTGCTGAAGTTGAAAACAAGCATCAGAATGAGTGGCAATGAGTTGCAGGTCTCACTTGATCCCAGGTCAAAGCAGACTTTTTAAATTCCACAGTCTACCTGAATATTGTTACTGACCATGCGTCCATCTCTTTATTGACCCAGTGTAGCAGGTCACAAAGTTTAGTCTACTGTACTCATACTCAAATGGACTGTCTGCGACATATTACATCAAAAGTTGGGATGGTATAGCATTTACCACATATAACTAAGGATGCCAAATGATTTAGTATTTCAGTTGCTATTTACAACTGTCTCATTCACTACATTGTCTTGTTTAAAAATGCATTGGCATTAATGTTTCAGTGTAGTTTTCAGCGTTAATGCTGCCATTAAAGAAATTTAAATTATATTTGCCAAGGTCACACATACTATGATAGACCTTGACTTTTAGACAGCCTCTGGATTGTCCTTTTTCCCCTTGCGTCCATTTATTCCAAAAAAGATCTAGACAATACAAGTCTGCATCATTTAACGACCATTCAGTCAACTCAGAAAAATGAGGGGATATTTTAAAATAAAAAAGAAGCGATACAAAAACTAAGCATTTGATCTTATTAATTAAACCAAATTAAATGCACTTTATAAATGGCTTCAACCTTTGTTGATATGTTTAGAGACACTATTGTGTAAGATATTGAAGTTTGAGAGTATAACTTTCTGCTTCTCGTTTCTAATGAGCTGTAAATGGAGTTCATAAGTGTATAAAACTACCTGTATTTTCTCGCTAAAGTATAATTAACCACATTCACTCGTTGAGTGTCTGTTTCATCTGGCTGATCATTTGTGTTGTTCATTATAATGTCTCAGTGCATTTTTGGCTTCTGTCAAACAAAGTCCCACATACTCTTACAGTTTTCCACATAAAGAGTTATAAGAGTACTTTGCCTTATTTCTTGTAATTATTATGAATTTCCATTCAATAAAAATGCCACGGCATTAGATGTGCAGTGCATATTGTAGTATTCTTCTCCTGTTTTCAGCGATATCTCTGATTTATTTACATATTGTTTGTGTTCTTGTGAAAATATGCTTTATATTTACATTACAGTAGCTAGAATAAAAAAAAATGATGCGACTGTCTGGTCAAAATCCATTTCTATCAACGTCTTGTTTCCTTATGTTCTGTAATGTGGTCGTTAAATGACGCATAGTTGACACTTCTGTCACTTCTGGACAGGGTTACAATGAGACTAATTTAAGTGGCATTTTTATTGTAACTGTATTGTAGTGCTTGACACAGTGCCATCTGAGTAATCAGAGATCACCGGGCTTCAGCCTAAAATTGCACTTCAAATTGTCCCTGCCTGTCCAGTTCCCGGTTGTGATGATATCCCCAGGCCTCACCATCTGAGTGCTATAGTATATTATTACTATTTAAAAAAGAAAACAAATGCAATATACTGTATTTCATTGAGTTGAGTTTGAAATCAAATGTAAAAATGTAATTATTTAACTGTATTTAAGAAACCTTCTTAAGTGAGTTTATCAGCTGCTTGTTTGCTTTTATTTTGTTCTAAAGGTTAGCTCATCCTTTAGACAGAGCCATCTGTGGCCATGCTGCTGCAGTTTTGGATGGTGAGATTTTTGTGTCAGGTGGTTGTGACCCTCATCTGCGCTGCCTTCGTTCTCTGTGGCACTATGATCCTGAGAATGGCTGCACAAACCGGGCTCCAATGTCATGTGGCGCTGGGCGTGCAGGTCATGTGATGCTAGCTGTAGGAAACCAACTGGTTGTGGCTGGAGGGCTACAGCCCATGCTGGTGGGATTTGAAGATCAGTTACAATGTGAGGCATACAGTATGCTGTGGAACTGCTGGACACCTCTACCTCTGCTGCCTCGTCCTCACTTATCTCCAGCTGCCACATCTATTGATGGGAAAATGTATGTCTTGGGTGGGTCTTCAGTTGATACTGCACGTGATACTCCCTGGGTTTATCAATACAACCCACGGGAGAATTTCTGGGACAATCTGGGGACAATGCCGCGACCTTATGCTGACCTTGCAGCATGCACACTTCAGTTACCTGTAGACCTCAGAGGTTAGGTGGGTATGGTATTAAACTATTAACCAGAAGTACCAGCACTGCCAATCTACCACTGTTGGGTCTTTAATCAACCCACATATTGTATTGTACAGTTGTGGGCAACACTATTGGCATCCTTGATTGTTTAGTATGAAGAACCCAAAATATTCAGGAACAAGGTATATGTACTAACTTTGTATTATTTTTATTACTTTTTTATCCACTTAATCCCTGTCAGGATGTCAGTACCCTAAGCACACTTTGGAAACACCAATTAACCTAGCATGCATGTCATTGCAATATGAGTGGAAACCAGAGTACCCAGAGAAAACCAACACAGACATGAAAAGGACATGCAGACTGGCAGAGCTGGGTTTGGGATCGTGGAGCTGTGAAGCAATAGAGCTAGCCCCTGCAGCACCATGCCACCCTAACTTTGTATAATTAGAATATTTTAATATCCTGTCCAAATAGAAGAAAAAGTTCTATTGTCAACATACATGCAGTAATTTCAACAAAGAGTTAAAGAAAAATACAGAACAATACAAACAACAAGACATAGTATATAACACGAGCAGAATTAAAGCCACCCTTAATAATACATGCTTTCACAACCAAAGACAGCCTCCAAACCAGGGATGTTTATGCATTCATAAAATTGCTGTAAAAATGTGGAGTTAAGGCTCTATCTCAAGTGACCTCCTCTCTATGTAAGAGCACTACATAATTTAATGGTTATTTACGTTACTTGATGCATTCTGTGTATGATTTTCGGGACTGAGGCAATCAAACACAACAGTGTTATAGTGTTTGTAATAAATGACATATTGCATGCTGCTTTATTGTGTTAATAGGTTATATCAGCTGTACAAGGCCAATGTTAATATTCTATGACCTTTTGTAAAAGTAGTGTTTTAATTAGACCAATTCTTTAGGCACATAAATCAAAAGCACATGAATTACACTCTACAATTATGGCATTTAAGCTGTTATAAACCTGATCACTGTTTTATACTTGATTAGGCCAGACTTTTTTTGGGGTATTTCTAGGATCCGCCGCAGCACCAATGGTTGACGTTAAAAAAAAAAAAAAAAAAAAAATATATATATATATATATATATATATATATATATTTTTTTTTTTTTTTTTTTTTTTTTTTTTTTTTTTTTTTTTTTT
>JAUZSU010174817.1:0-21392 GCA_034780255.1 Parotocinclus maculicauda | reverse complement strand
CCGAAATGAGTCACCGAAGCGTTTCCGAGGAGTTAAAAATAAGCTAAATAAAAGGTAAGAGAGACAAAGTGGGGAGAGATTAATGACGTTTGGAGTTGTGTAGTTATGTCAGTGTATCTACCCATGTTACTCTTAGATCTGAACGAGTCTAACTCGGGTATGGCCTGGCAATACAACATGCGACATCTTTTTCTAGGTTAATTACTTTCTTTATTTTCAAATCATGTCTACGAAAAAAAATCTTGTTTTATTTCAGTGGGTTGTGTTCTGTATGTGTATTTTCTCTGATTCGGTGTGAGTCTTTATAAAGGCCTATAAGCCTATTTGTTTTAAACTGAGATTGATTTATATATTTTGTGTGGTCCAAATGTGTTTTTCAATTAAATGAAGCTTAATTTCTGTGACCTGCATCCCCTGTGCATGTTTTTGTTCCTGTTACACCTTTTATATAGGCCTTCCTATTGAAATTACCTTAAACAGAAATAATTTCTGTTAATATTTTTTTTTTATATTCTTGGCATGTATATGTGAACCAAATTAGGTTGTATTAAAATGTTTGCATTTCTCAGATCGTTTTCAAAAACTTTACCAGATGGATATGTTTTCTCAGTGTTAATGTTAAAAAACAGGGGCTACTAAAATATTTTAAACTGAACGAGCTTGTTAGCTTTTTTGTGTGCTTCATGTTTTTTTATTGTCTGATTGCTAATATAACTTTAGTAAGCTTGATTCTGTGTGCGTTTCTATTCAGTTCTATCGTAAATATTAATCTTTAGAAAACTTGATTTTTGTGCCCTGTTTGCTCTTCTAATTCTTTGTACATTTTCTATTATCTTTGGCACAATCCTTCCTAACATAGGCCTATTAAGCTTATTTTAACAGATTGTCAAAAAAGCTTAACTTATGTGTGCTTTTGATATTATTCTCTATTTTTTTTATTTGAATGAGACAATATTAACAGGATTACTAAAATTATTTTAAACGGATACACTTGTTTTATGCGGTCCTGTTTTTCTTTCTGTTTCTATAGCATGGACCAGTATACTATACAATAATACCAAAACACTGAATAGAAACAATTTCATATTTCTGCTGTGGTCCAATTGTTATTCCTATACATGTTACATTAAATAATTATTCAGTTTTTATACAGGGCTATACAGAATAATGAATTAATGTTAACTTTTTCATATTATGTGTTTACATGACAATCCCCACCTCCTCCTTGTACATATTAAAAAAGCTTTGACTGAATGAATAGTATTTAGAATTTTATTATAACTTATTATAGCTATAAATTATGGACTAATAACACCAATGTCAATTTAGATTCATGATATTCATTATTGTTATATATATATATAGAAACTTAACAGTGGCTTAATGATTTTAATATGAAATATTTTATATCCAAATCCTTATCCTTTTGTTGTTTAACTAAACTCTTCGAATGTGTTCCTTCATGTGCTGTGGAAACCTGGGACTCCTGGTTGTTTTCTTATATCTGCCTTTTTGGGGGATCTTCAATAAACCATACTTGTTTCTCTTACATAACCACTTTTTAAGATTTTTCATATTTAGAAAAATTGTGTATGCTTCATACACATTATTTCTGCTGAATTTATATCAAATATTGTTTAGGTTGTACTTTTTGTTGCGTGGAGCCCAACTCTTTTCACAAGGTGTGTAAGTACTTATTGTAAGAGTTGCACAGTTGGACAGTTCAGGAAATGTAGGGTAAATTATGTACAATTAAAAATGAGGAACAAAGAAATAAAAGAGAAATTCCCAAACCCAGAGTGAGACAACAAATGGCATAATAGTGAAACTAGTTCTTTTTCTAATTATAATAATGAACATTTATTTTCTTTTTTAGGGCTTCTTTTTTAAAGGAACTTATGCTGTAGGAACCACTCTGTATACACAATCTGAGGTTCTGGCTTTGAGAACTGAATTCCAAGGGTGTTCAGTTTGCATTCAGCCCACGGAGTTCAGTTCTTAAGCTTGGATGCTCCTAATACGCGATTTGTACCTACATTATGGATGGACACAAGAAGATAACAGAGAAAATCTTGCAATAGAAAAACAAACAGATGGTATTCATTTAATACTACGTGACCTTGTTTTGTGTAAGTAATAACTGAGAATTATTTATTATTCCATCTTAAGAGCAATTATATTTTTAGATTTAAATTATTATTTTAAATAATAAAATTTGTTGTTTGATTTCAGAGATTTATGGGTACTGAACACTGAGTTAATAATCTTTATGTGAATAACTATGTCTAACTATAACATAGAATGTAACTTATCGACAGCTAGCATCATCAATAAGTTTAAATTTACCCAGGGACTAAAGAACTAAAAAGTCCAACAGACATTTATATAAATAGATCTTAACTGTGTTTCCAAGATCTCTGTTTCCAAGATCTTAAGTTTATATGACAGTATGTATATGTATATATTTAAATCCATATGAGAAAAAATTAAAAAAGATTCACTAGATGTTCTATAGATGTTTTGGTTATATGTAATTTGACCTCGGGTCCAAATAAATGATTTGTTTCTATAAAGAGAAATGGTTCTTGCTAAATTCATAGTATAAGGGGGAAAAACCTTAAAGAATACAAGAATATATTATATGCTGTACACGATTAAATGTACATTAACTTTATGTATTTTTTAAAATCTACGACTGTCACAGTGCATCATCAGACTGTAGTATACATCAATAAAGTACCGTTAGATGTTTTAATAATAAAATAATAATTTTTTTACAATAGAACGCTAACACTAAATGCATATGAATTTATTAACTCCACATTTGTGCAGATTATAAAAAAGACTGTAAAAAAAGAATGTGTGTCAGACAGATAATGTACAGAGTTTACTGTTTCATCAGAAAAAATATTATTCTTCGTTGTTTGATAGAAGCTTATGCATTATAGTCACTTTGTTCAACATATACAGTTTCTTTACTTTGGTAATCTAACTCAGGGTTGTGGAAGAGCCAGGGCCTCGGACAGCACAGGACACACACACACACACACACACACACACACACACACACACACACAGACACAGACTGTTGTCAGCGGACCTAACAACATGTTTAGAATGGGAGATACTCCATACACTTAAAGACCAGAAACTGAACCCAGGTCTCCGAAGCTAAGACATCTGTTCCACTTTTATTTAACATACATTACTAAATAAATGACTAAATTTGTACTCACAGTGCAAAAGGTTCTTATGTTACATAAATGGTAAAGGATCAAACTTATATTTTTCTAATATTGCCTTAGACTATTTACAGTAGATTTGCGGCAGTATTGGATAATTGGATAAAGGCACATCAGTTGTTTTTTTTGTTTTGTATCACTGGGCAACACAGAGTGTAGGGCTTAAATGTGTCCTAGATAGCCCTTACAGGAGTCACAGGTGTTGTAGAACCCCCAAATGGCCACCTGTTCCTCACAAAAATTGGGCCTTTTGGGGACCAGTAAAACGTCCTTATAGGTAAAAAAGTGTCACAGGTATGTGAAATATTCTAATAGATGCTTGTACCTTTTTATTAGATATTGTGTGTAATTATATTACAGCCTAATAATATCAGTGTGACTGTTAGTATTTGATATGTAACATGTACCATTGATAAGTGCCTCACACAGATATTAATGTGTGTGTATATTGTATTATGTGATGGAGAGGATATATATTAGGCCATTATGCTGTTTCTATCTTCTATTTACTCACAAATACTCTTATTTATTCACCCATACACCTGCTACTGAGTGTTCCATTGCCAGTAAAGCCATAATTTAATAAGGAAAATTTTACATAACTAGATAGGAACATCTGCACCTCATTACACCAAATTTCATATTAAATATGTCCCTAGTATGAGACTTGGCATACTGATTATTAATCTGAGTGTGTCAGATAAGTGAGATTTTTTTTTTGATTAGCACACTCGATGTGGGCAATGACTAGGTCCACCACTTTATGTTCTTTAGAGGAAGGAAATAAAGCCAACATGATTTACTGCTTCTCTGAAATGACCTCATCAGATGTTTTATGCTGATATCATTGTTGTCTGACAACGGCGTGGTTGTTTTAAAGGTTCGAGAGGTGTGGTTGCATTTAAAAAAATAAACTTATACAGCCAGTATGTAGTGTTTTGTCTCTGCAAATTGTATCTATTTTCACTATTGTCATTAATAATTATTATAGTTTTAAATGTTTTTTCTCTGTTAATATTTACTTAGATGTTGTTCATATAAACTATTACTACACTGCTCACAAAATTAGGGGATATTCATATTTTATGTAATAAAATATAAAATAAAATATATATATATATATATATATATATGATAAAATATTTTATTAGGGTATTCAATTGCTCACAAAAGTGAGCACACCCCTTACATTTTTGTAACTATTTTATTATATTTTTTCATGGCACAAAGCTGAAGATATGACACTTATGTACAATGTAAATTATGGAATCCTCTTCCACTCTTCCAGGACATTATCACAGAGCTGGTGGACATTAGAGACATTGTGCTCCCCCACCTTCCTTTCTTTTGAGAATGCCCCACAGATGCATAATAGGGTTTAGCTCTGGAGACATGCTTGACCTTTACCCTCAGTTTCTTTAGCAAGGCAGTGGTCATCTTGGAGGTGTTTGGGGTCGTAAGCATGTTGCAATACTTCCCTGTGGTCCAGTTTCTGAAGCTAGTGGATCATGTTCTGCTTCAGTGCGTTAGCACTTATGCTTCCCTCAATGAACTGTTGCTCCCCACAGCAGGCAGCACTCATGCAGCCCAAACCATGACATTCCCACCCTTATGCTTGACTGTAGGCAAGACACACTTCTCTTTGTACTCCTCACCTGATTGCCACCACACACACTTGACATCATCTGAACCAAATACGTTTATCTTGGTCTTATCAGACCACAGGCTATGGTTCCAGAAATCCATGTCCCTTTTCTGCTTTTATTCAGCAAAGTTTGCAGGATTTTTTGCATCATCTTTAGAAGGGGCTTACTTCTGGGAGGACAGCCATGCAGACCAATTTGATACAGTGTGCAACGTACAGTCTGAGCACTGACAGGCTGACCCTCCACCCTTTTAACCTCTGCAGCAATGCTGACAGCACTCCTATGTTCCTATTTTCAAACGTCAACCTCTGGATATGACACTGAGCATGTGCACTCACGTCTTTGGTCGACCATGGTGAGGACTGTTTTGAGTGGAACCTGTCCTGTATGGTCTTGATCACCATGCTGCAGCCCACATTTAGGGTGTTGCAATCTTAGACCATCTTTATCTCGAGCAACAATTCTTTTTTCAGATCCTCAGAGAGTTCTTTGCCATGAGGTTCCATGTTGAACTTTCAGTGACCAGTAAGAAAGAGTGTGAGATTGATAACACCAACTTTAACACACTTGCTCCCCATTCACACCGGAGACCTCCCCTAATACTGGGGATGGAAAATGGCTAATTGAGCTATTTTCACTTAGGGGTGTACTTACTTTTGGTGCCAGCGGTTTAGATGGCGAATATTAATGGCTGTGTGTTGAGTCATTTTGAGGGCACAGCAAACCATTGTAAAGTCCTACAATTACAATAATTGGAGTTACATTATTAAATGTGACATAAAACTATCTGTCCATATTATTAATGTTGTTGACTTCTCTGTGCTCAGATACATCTAGGATGGAATTACACAGTGGAAACATGTATTGTGGTCAGATAAGAATGCAAAACCACATGGTGCACAAAATTCAAGGGCATGGCTGTGGAAGAAGAGGGTATGAGTACTGGACTGGTTTGCCTGCAGTCCTGACCTGTCCACAATAGTGTGTTGATAATTTTGAAATGAAAAAATGCGACAACAACAACCTAGTACAGTTGCACCTAGAAAGAATGGGACAAAATAACACCTGAAACACTAAATCTCTTGGTATCGTCAATGTTGAAATATCTTTTAAGTGTGGTGAAAAGGAATGGCAGCATTATGCAGTAAATGCTTTACCATCTTAACTTTTTTTAAATGTGTTGCATGCCTTAAATGCAGGAATGGATGTTTATTAACAAATTCACTGAGATTGACTAGAAACAAAAATATCTCAGGTTCAAACTGTCTGCAATCCATACTGTCACAACATTTTAAGATTTTTTTATGGATGTATTCATTTGACTATTAACTAATAATTGAAAATTAAGTTGTAGCAGCCAGTGGAATTCAATGTGACACAGGTGGTGTTTTGCCGAACTGTGACTTCCTGAGAATCCAACTCCCCTTTGCATGCACGCATGTGAAGTTTTTGTTTCCACACCAGTGTCTGTACCCACAATGGTACATTGGTATTAAAAGTGGCTTTTCACAGCTGTTATTCATGGTCAAAAGACTTCAAAGAAAACTGCCCTGTGTATGTGATATGGTGGCACTTCTCCCCAAAAAAGATTAGGATATTTGAACTTGTGTGTGACACCTACAGTGGTACTTGAAAATTTGTGAAAGCTTTAGAATTTTCTATATTTTCGCATAAATATGACCTGATACACATTATCAGATTTTCACTCTAGGACTGTTCAAGTCCTAAAGGTAGATAAAGAGAAGCCAGTTAAAGAAATGAGACAAAAAGATTATACTTGGCTATTTATTTATTGAGTAAAATGATGCAATATTACATATTTGTGAGTGGCAAAAGTATGTGAACCTTTGCTTTCAGTATCTGGTGTGATTTCCCTCTGTGCAGCAATAAATGCAACTAAACATTTCCAGTAACTGTTGATCAGTCCTGCACATCGGCTTGGAAAAATTTTAACCCACTCCTCCGTACAGAACAGCTTCAACTTTGTGATGTTTTTGAATTTTGAATTGAACAATCACACCTGATTGTCATCCCATGCATTGAAAACACCTGACTCTAATTCCACCTTCAAATTAACTGCTAATTCTAGAGGTTCACATACTTTTGTCACTCACAAATATGTAATATTTTAATATTTTCCTATAAAATATAAATGACCAAGTATAATCTTTTTGTCTCATTTTGTTCTCTTTATCTACTTTTTTAACTATTGTGAAAATATGATGATGTATTATATTATGCAGAAATACAGAAAATTCCAAAGGGTTCACAAACTTAAGCACCACTGTGTGACCATTTTATTGTCAGATAGTATGGCTTCAAAGATTTGTCAAAGTTTTGTAAAGGAACTATTCACTTTCAATATTTTATGGTGATTAAACAATAAATGCTAAATTGCAGACCATATTCAGTCATAACCTATGTTGCATTCTTACACCAAGCACAACAATCCCAATTTTATATTGCACCTGCAAGATTAGGGAATGTCATTCAAGTGAACATGGATAATAAACAGCAATGTTTCAAGTCTTGTAGTGTACAGCAGTGCTTATGTAAAGACAGACATAAATACAATTTGGAAATGTTACAATGCCATGATAATAGTGATATAATGTGTACTAGATATATCCAGATGTCTGCTACAGCAACACATTTTAAAACTGTCCAGAAAGTTGCATCACTCTGCTTGGAGTAAGCATGCATTCTTATCTTAACATGGTCCAAAAAACAAACAGCTGTTGTGTACAATAAAATACTATAATATTTTTGCAATGTTGTTTTGCAAAATGGGTACTAAGTTGGCTGTGTAAATGGGCTTGTCAGAGTAATACCTGTATAGCTGCCTGATTGGAGCACCAAAGTTCCACCTCTTGGAAGTTGCCAGAGGATTGCCTGGCACTAATGAATAGGTTACAATAAGTTACTAGTGAAATCAGGGGAAATGGTGCAAAAGTTTTCATCAGTACAGCCAGGCAATTTCTGAATAAGGCTGGTCTTCACATGAGACACTGCAGTCTGTCTTTGAAATTGAACAAATCCACCTTGGCTGTGTCACCCCGACACAGATTTGTGTTACTCTCAGTGAAAATGTCAATCCCCTTGTAGACACCCAAATCAGTTGCATGATTTGCAACCCAACATTCAGGGAAGCATATCCTGGCTGCACTTACATCAACATGGAGACACTTAAAGGCCTTCTTAGCTACTTGATTATTTAAATGGTATACCAATGAAATGCTGAATCAGCTTGTCTGTGCAATATGTCTGGTAGAACTGTCTTGTACTTGTCTCCAGTACATTTTTAATTTGTTTCCAAACTACAGCTTAGTCACTGATGATCACAATTATAGTCCAGAAGTTTGCAAGGAAGGATTACCAGAAGGACTCAATCTGTAGGAATCTGTAGGAATGTTTGAGCCACAGTGAAATGAAACGGTGACTTGGTGTTGGATGAATCAGAAATAAACTTTTAATGTTTCTCAATCCTGGTCCTGGACAGCCCCCGTACTTTGAACATTATGCTTTTGCTGGATGTTGGCATGTTGGTCTAAACAATATGAGTTCCATGATTTATGCTGGTTGATGGCATCTTAATGGTTTAGTTGGTCAACTCAAAAGCTTAGTGTCCCAAACGTCTTTTTTATTTGTATTTATATAGCCCACATAATCATTTTAGACATGAGCATCTATGCGTAAATCTTGCTTGGTTCTAGAGGGCGGAACCCACAGCACCGTAATCTAATCTATAGCCTATGTCATTTTCTGTTCAGACTTTAACTTCCTAACATTTAGTCTTGTAATCCATCCGGAGACGTTTTTCACAAACTGAGCAATTAAGGCTTCGCTTGCAGCTAGATGTCACTCGGTGCTATAGGTTGAATATTGTCCATCTCTCCCCGGCAGCTCTCAATTCGTCCGTGTTTGCCGCCCTCCCTCTTCTCCATAAACATTACCCAGTAGACATTCCACTAAAAAAGCATCAGTGTCTGTGCCAGTGAGGGGAGAAGAAGCATGAGTCCCAGAAGCGCTGAAAGAGCTCGCCGCCGCTCCAGGTTTCTGTAGACGGAGAGAAAAGCCTGGCTGGTCCTGACAGCTGTTTGGGAGAGGAACACTGTCCGTGCTCTGCTACAGCGCGGAGTGATGCGCGGCCGAGAGTCGCTAAAAACATGAAATGCTTCTCCCGGTACCTGCCTTACATCTTCCGACCTCCGAGCAGCATCCTGTCTTCCAGCTGTCACACTGAAGGTAAGAACTATAATGCTCACAAAAATGAGGGGATATTTCAAAATGACAGGTCCTAATAAAATATTACCGCATTTTTGTGTGCAGTGTAACTTACCCACAGATAGCCTACATGGCTTTGTTTTCATTCCTCTGTACGGGACAAATATGGGGCGCTTTAATTGTGTACGACTGCTTAGCAGTGTTATGTGTCTGTGTTCAGCTACATACGACAACAACAACGTTATCTGACAGTCATGTAATTACTGAGTAACGTTGTTTCGCTACAGTATTCCGAAAACAAACGGGAGTTCGCGGTAGCTCGTTTATGTACATGATGTTACTTTAAACTATATATACAGGGTCTGGCTAGGAGATAAAAATGATAAATCTGTTGTCAACCAAATTGTTAGGTTGTTTTCTAGGGATGCAAGTTTTATGTGCTAGCTTACCAACACAAATTGTATTTTTAACAAATCATAGAAAAGAAAAACAGACATCTTTAAAGCTGCAACAGAGACCATATTATGTAAAAATAGAATTCTATCAGTCTGGTACTCTTTCAGAGAACTATGCCAAGCCACATTAAAGGTGTTTTGGTGGATTATTATGTGACAAACACCTTTTAAAAAACATATTTTGCTGGCTTTTGTTTTGCTTTGGTTGCACTTTCTAGCTATAGGATTTGATTACCAACTGTATATCAGATCTTTTTGTATGCACAGATTTTAGCCCTTACTATTTATCCAACAATGGAAGTGTTTGCAAAGGTTAAGTCTTAGATTATAAAATAGGCTGTAAATAATCTTTACAACTATAAGAATACACATAAATTCTGTAATGAACAATAAACAACTGGGGCCAAAAGTCTGAGATCCCTTGATTAACGTTTTAATTTTAATCACAATTAATACAATGTTTTTTATTACAAGTCAAATCATCTGCATAAAAACTTAAGTCATTAAAAACAATACATGCATTTACAAATTCAAAAATAGTACTTATGTCACTTGAAGACTGATCATGTCAATATTTCAGTAACATCACATGGGGTAACAAGCATCATCAGGTCTTGTGTGAAATTCATGTTTTTTCTGGGTATTGGTTGTTGAAGTCTGTTGAAATCTCGGAAGTTAGAAGCTTCATTCCCTGGACATCAGAATCGTCAGTTCCATCTTCAGTTATCTGTGACAAACAAAAGCTTTGAACTTTCTTTGGTGATGACTTTTGGCCACAAGATATATTGCAAATCTGCAAATCAATTTGAGACATTTCTGAGCTTATTTCATATGCTACATGACCACCTTACCACTGGAAAAACTTGCCTTTGATCCAATATGGTGGTTTTCAAAATGGCAGCCATGTTCTGGACATAGACTAAAATATTGCTCCCCTCACCCATTATTTGCTGGGTTATTCAGAAATGTCATGTCTTCAAAATAAAAGGGTGTCCTATGTTTTTTGACTCATTCTGTGTGTGTGTGTGTGTGTGTGTGTGTGTGTGTGTGTGTGTGTGTGTGGTGAGTTATGGTTGTTGGTCCAGGATTTTGTACAGATCTAGAGTCGCGTTATTTAAAAGGGTAATATTGTGAATATATTTAAATGGGCATATGCTAAATAATTAGTTAAAATTACAGCAATATCCTCATAAATGCGTTAGCTGAGCTGTCTATTTAAATCTAGCATTTTCCATACTGTGAAAAATACAGCATCTCTTAACTAGGGCTGGCAAAATATAGGCAAAATCCTCTGTTACGGTGCATACAAGTTTATATTTCAGTAATGGTATATTACAATATAAGCAACCCCTTATTCGTGTAGTTCCTGGTATTCTGTGTTAATGCACTGCTCAAAAATTCTCAGCTAAGCTCAGAATTATACAAAGCATTATAAATGCATTTAATGTATTTTTTCTCATATGAAATTACTCAGGAATAAAGTCTTTAAAATTGTTGAAGTGCTGGAAGAGTCGCGCTTATTTTGATTTTCATCATGTTATAAAGGATTAGCTGTATGGTAAAAGCCATATGCACTTAATTAAACATCTCCTTATCAGCACTTATACAGTAAAGGCCAAACTTAGAGTACTTGTGAAAATGTTTAATACAGTGTTTAATACAATGCTTTTCATTACAAATCATATTAAACATATTTATTTAAAAACTTGAATATTGTGAATATGAATAAATACATACATTTCACAATGAATTATTATTTAGTATGTTTCTCCATTTGCTGTAATGACATGGTGCAAATTAAACCTGCACCCTGTTGATCCAGGCTATCCCAGCATGATATCACAATATTCAAAAGAGCATCTTGTGTCATGTCTTTATGCTTTCTGTCATCAAGTGCCCCACGTAATGTTAGAGGGTTATACCAAATATACATTCATTGCCAAAACAAAAGACATTGCCCTTACCAAGACAGTCTGAAACTTTATATATGTGCATTAAATCATCCATCCATTAGCTTCTGCTTAACTGACATGGAATCATGGTGCCCACCAGCCGGTGCCCACCCAACAACTCTGGGCTCAAGGGCAGGATCAACCCTAGATGGGGCACCAATCCAACGTAGGACACACGCGCACACACCAAAGGCCACTTTAGAGACACCAATTAACCTAACACCCTTTCTTTGGACTGTGGGAGGAGTACCCAGAGTAAACCCACACAGACACAGGGAGGACATGCAGACTCCACACAGAAAGGACCCAGACCGCACTACTCTGGGACTTTGCTGTGAGGCAGTGGTGCTACACACCAAACCACTGTGCTGCCCCTGCATTTAATTATGATATATGCAATTGTTTGAAGTATTGGAGTGAAAGTAAAACTGTACAACTGAAAGGAGGTTCTAGCCTGGATACAAGATGGGATATGATTTGCCATGTAGGAAAACTGGTTCCATATGGTATTCTGTGGCACATTCGCCCACAGATGTTGCACCTGGGACTGTAGATCCTTGTCCATCACACCAGGAGTTGGGACTGTGTGGCGCTCCACAGCAAAGACTTCCATACTGGAATTCGACCATCGTCCAAACAGAACCTGGATTAGTTGCTACTGTACTTTTCCAGTCCATAGCAGTCTGGGTTTCTTGTTCATCACAGCACTGCAAATGACGGTGATGGTAGCCAACTGTGACTGGCAGTACACGTAATGGGCACCGTGACAACAAACTTCTTTCTGCTAAGCACCTAGAAATGGTCCAGGCAAAGACAGGTGTGTGCATTGAAGGTACCACCTGTGTTTGAATGGTGGAAAACAAAACTATTGGAGCTGCTTGTGCACGTTGATGGTTCAAACGATTCTCTCTGCATATTTTCTCTCTATGTATATATTCCCAAGTATGCGCATTCCACTCAAATAGTAATTAAAGACATTGAATTAAATATGAGAGAAATCAAAATCTGAAGCATTTTCACTAGGTCTTAGACTTTTACATGTAATCAGAACTTTAGAGATGTACATTTTATCTGTTATGAAGCGATTGTTTTAACATAAAGATTTGTTAGTCAGGACAAAGTCATTTGCTGTGCCAGATTCCTTCTAAAGAAACCATTGGTGAGGTTGACATGATTTCTTTGTAATGTGTAAACCGTATCAATGAGATATTTTACCTCCATTAGAAGTATAGACATAAAATTTCCATCAATCTTCAAAAATTCAGTTTCTGTATATGAATTGTTTGCTTTGACCATACACATGTACTCACAACTGCCTTTTAAACAATTAAATAATTGAGCCATTTAAAGAGCCAGAATTGTAAGCAATATCTGTTTGCCAACTCAAAGTGACCATGGCTGAGCCATGGCTATTACAGTATAACAGGAACATTGTAACTTTAAAACAGCATTAACTGAAATCTGACTAGAAGTCAATGTTCATATAATCACTAACTTCATCAGGAAGCCATTGCTGTACTCTAAACTAAGAAAAGTAAAGTGAGATTCATTGTCTCGTTGTCTCCTAGATTTTTCCTACCTACCTGAAACATGCTAGTAGATGGAAACATATAACTTCCCCTGGGTGTGAACAAGTGAGCAAGTGTGTAGCCATTGTGGCCTGCAATAAACTGGTGATCCAACCAGGGTCAATGCACTGTGTTCATTGTCCCTGGGGTGAGCTTGGTTTCAGTGGTAACTCTGAATAGAATAAAGCAGTATTTATTATAAATGATGGAAAACTGCTGTGTAACATCTAAACCAGTTAATGAAAATATTCTCATTTGAGGTAAATGAGGCTTAAACCTTATTACTGTCAGTGCAATTGTAAAGTCTTGGCTTTTGCACAAAGCAGCTGGTATGGTAAGATGCGACTTCCTAAGAGAAGGGTAATGAAAAGGCATTGCAGCTCTTGCACAAGAGTTAACATGCTTGGTTTTCTCTTCCCTTCCGTTTCTGTTCTCTCAGCTGGTCTGCTGCATACCCGTGATCGATTGGCTCTTAAAAGGCTTGCCGCTGTACCTTTGTTATCCTGGTGTCTGAGTGCTATAGGCATTAAGTAATGAGTCTGAGAGAAAGGGTGGGTGGGTTTTCTTGACTCTTAGATATAAAACTGTTGTAACATGATATAATTACAAAAGTAAAGTAGGCATTTTGTGTCAGACATTGATCTCTTTCCTAGAGGATAATGGGAGATAAACATGAGTTAGAATGGCACTGGTGTAGACCTGGGATTAAATGTGTTCAGGTAGACACTATTGTATTGGGTGGAGTAAGAAAATTCACAAGCTATAGTTAGTGTCTGAAATACAATAGCACATTATTATTTGTAAATTTCTAGGCAGCTCAAATAATTAAGAAATAATAAAGGCAATTTAAGACAATGCTGCTAATTGATTAGTCACTGTTATAACTTGGATTATTAAAATGGCATCATGTATGGCATAAAAATTTTTTGTATGAATCGATATTGTATTTGTTTATTTTATGCAACAACTAGAATATACACACATTTTTTAAGCTGTTCTGGATATAAGTACTAGAGAAATGAGAATATTGTGATCAACTGTGCCAAAGGCAGCTGAAAGGTCTAGAAGGATCAAAATTGATTAGATTCTAAATGCTCTGGCAGCCTGAAGTTTCTCAGAAATAACCACCACGGCCGTTTCTGTGGGGTGAGCTGCCTTGAAACCAAACTAGTTGTGATCCTGTAGGTCATTCTGTGTGAGAAAGGTTTATAGCTGGTTATAGGCAGTGTGTTTAAGTATTTTTGAGAGGAAAGAGAGAAGTGATACTGAGCTATAGTTGTTGATGTATGAAACATCAAGTGCAGGTTTCCTCCATTCTTGAAGGTAGAAGAAACATGACCAGACATCAGGAAGTTGTTGATGATGGAGGAGAAGAAGAGAAAAGATATTGGACAGTCTGTTATAACACTGGTGATGGGATGGGATGAAGATGACATGTTAAATCATTGCAAACAGTATGGATATTTAATGTTCTGTCTAATCAACTTCATTTCATTTATTAATAAACCTTACATTAAGAAATCTATTACTACATTTCACCCAAGATCTGATCGAGCATCTGTAGGACAACATGTCCAATCCATCCAGACCCCTCCTGACAACTTTAATTTTTCATTTAAAAGTCACCTAAAATTTCAGAATTAAGAGCAAACCCAAAGTCTTAAACTGAAATTGCTAATGCTTTTTTGTTTATTTGTGCATACTGCATCAGGATAATGACACATGACACACCCCAGAGCTTTGCAACAACTACTTGTAGACCAAAAAAAGTGACAACATGACTTCAGTCAGCTGACCTAAACCATATCAAGCAATTATGGAAGCTCCTGAAAACAGAGAAAATCAAGCATTTAGTGAAATCTAAATTAATCTGTGTCAAAATCTCTCCTGAGATATGTATTTTTCAAGGTTCTTAAAACAAAAGGACGATTCTTTCAGAAAATTAAACTTTTTTACACAAATTTCTGTTCTGATTATATAATTTGCAATGCAGAATTTCAGTAGAGCTATTATTTTACTAGTGGTTTTAGACCTTTGCCCCATACTGTATGATCAGGAAAGTGAAAAAAAAAAAGTCAAATACAATATAGACAGAATAACAGAACACTGAGCAACTACAAATAACACACTTGATAAAGGTAATTTAAATAAAGCATTACCCAATTGAGAACTGCACAAAAATATGCTTTCTCTTCCAATTTGTTACACTTAATTTAACCACATCATTGCAATAAATACAATTTTGTGATTCAAAACTTCAGTTACATACATTACATTATGCTTATAGATCTGTGGTTTTTGCTAAAAGCATTAGTCAATGGTAAATGTTTTGATTTAATGCTGGACAGCTGTAACATCAGCTGATGAATCCATAAAGGTCACAATTATTGATTTAAAAAATGAAAAATTATATATTATTACGACCTTTTTTGGTGCAACTATAACTTGTCCTCAGGGCTACTGTTGAAATCATTCACCAAAGGATGGAATGACACTAATGGATGAGTTTCCATCTTGATTAGACTGGATTTGTTTTTTTCTTACAGTGGATTTATCACTTATTCTTTGTGTCTGAGCTCTGTAAAACATAACTGTTTGTATTTATTTATTTTTTTAATCAGTGTAGTTAGCAAGTTCCTCATATGTTTGGGATTATCAAAAGCATCAGTAGATTATTTTAATTTGACACTAAGATACTAAACCCTTCATCTTTCAGATATGTAGCCATTTTAAGTTTTGATTGTGTGTCTATTGTATTTTAATCAGATTATGGATCACTTAGTTTGATTTGGGCCATAGTTTTGAGACAATACTTCCTAAACTGAAATAGACTTGTGCAATGTACAGTACAGTGTCTCAAAAAAAGATCATCTGCAAACCACGTTTCCTTAGAAGCACAAAGAGTCCTTTAAGGGACCTCTGTCCTTCCAAAAATCTCCTCCCCTTCAGCTTAAATCCTTGGTGCTTATGTTATGTAAATATACTGTGGTAGAGCCATTATTAATCTAGGGCAAGAACAGATGGTATCCTGGTGTGAACTCCCAGGTGAATCAGTGGACTCATTGGACCCTTTTATGTAGGCCTCTTATCCAGACACACTAGGTTCTATCAAGTTTGAAAAAAATGTTTGTAGAAAGTCTGTGTTTACTGCACTTATATTCTGTATATGTATACATGTGTTAAGCTTGTCAGGTACTCTCTACTCTTCCCATCATGGAAAAGGACCACCATAGAACCAATACTGATTTGAATGGGCCCATTCTTAAATTGGCTTTGACATTGGCATGATAGTAGCATGCTGGTTTATGATAGAAGACGTTTGGAGTGAGGACTGAACCTTGTACAGAAAGAACAGTTCTGAAAAAAACCCACTATGTTATAGGAAGTCTATAAAGAAAACAAATTTGTGCCAAGTGTAACCTGAGTCTCTGGTAACACTAACTATAACTATAGCAACATAGCTATAACGGGATGAACCAGAAATTAACACAGCCAAGAGGGATCACAGGAGACGTTACCCTTTTCCCCAACAACAAGAACAAAAAAAAACTGTGATCGCATATAAGAGGCAAAAAGACAGCAAGCCAACATCAAAGATCACCACAGAACACTTGGCCAATGAATCCATAGATCAGGCAATGATGTATAACCCTGGGGAATAGAATACTGCAATCAACCCAGTCTGACAAACCCAGCCAACATACCCAGCCCAATAACAGGCAAGTTATGTGTCCCAAGGGTGTGATGGAGCGTGATTGGCCAGAGATGGCAACAGATATCAACCCAGGGACCAAAGCCGTACATACCGGTATTAAGATTGTGAAAAAAAACCCTGTGTAAATAAATATGGTATTAATATAGACTTAAAAATTGAGTTTGTGGGGAGGATATTCGTAGCTGAGGGGCCATATATGAGAATGCCCTTCAACCTGCCATGAATTTGATAATTCTAGGAACTAAAAGGAGCCTCGCACATTGTGAAAAAAGTAACCCTGATGGATTACAAAGTACTGCACTACAAAGCTTTTAAAGGTTAAGCAGCAAACCCACTTTGCGCTGGCAATACCATTGTGTGATGTTTTTATTTGCTATACAAACAGAAGTGCATCAGAAATTAACAGCATAAATATATCAGTTAAAATCAAATATTGGAAAAAAATAAATAATAAACATAAAACTGACATAAACACCACCAGCAAAGTGGTAAGTGACAAAACGCTCAAAAATTATATTAAGGTGATTTGTATTCTTTTTGGTAGATATTACCTCATTCTAGTACAAATAAGCAGTAGCTCAAGAATAAAATCCAACCAGAATCCACTAGGATCTTGTGGTTAAAATGCACTCTTTGTTTATAGATTTAAATCCAGTCAGTAGAACATTACAGCAATGCAACCTCAATGTAATAACACATAACATGCAACACATGAACCAATTTCTCAGCATTTATAGAAGATGATATTAATAGTGGGGGCATCACTGGCCCCTGTAGGACAACTTGCTTTACTTTTGTAAGATCATAGCCGAAATTATGTACATGAGTATCTTGGTAAGGGTTGGCCAAGTAGCATGTCAACCGAGACAGTGCCAATCGCTTAACATCTATTACCATCTTTTTATAACTCTATTCAGTCAAATATTTTCAAAAGTGTCAAATGCTGCTCTTAAACCTAATAGAACAAGGAAAGTGACCATCATCTGAGCAAATTAATAGGCCATTAAGTACTGTAATTATTGTTGTTTCCCTACTGTGATAGCATCTGGCGTCTCGACTGAAATGTTTGAGAAATAAAGTTATGGTGGCAGTAACCACACAGCCACACTTGGAGATGATGGGATGAAAAATTCTTAGTTATCTTAGTTAGTTGTGCAAGTTATCTAATGTTAAAAGCTCCTTCTTGGTATAAACTGTAATATTTGCATGTTCTCTTTAAGAACATGTTAAGACCATGTTCTCTTTTCATTCACAACAAACCTGTTCAAATTTCAAGTAACATTTACCATTGTTGAGGCCACAGGTGCATTCAAATCTGCCCAGCATGGGAACATATTTTTCTTTCAGTTAGTTCTCCACTAATGCGAACACTCGCAAACAGTTTCAGGATGTACTTCTTCACCAACATACATGAGATCTGGTTAAAGGGTTAAAGGAAATCATTTAAATTTTCTAAAATTGTAGATTTGATTAAAGATGAATTAACACAATGATTATCACAAAGATGAATTAACACAATGATGATCTTTATTGGCAGTTGGCAGTTAACTGGTAATTCTTAATAATAAATTCTCAAATAATTAATCACAATTAGTTTCAATAATCAATATATTATTAGTCTATCAAAATAGTCAAAAAAAGATAAAAACATATGGCGCAATAAAGCTGAGATGACTAAATCCTCGATTAAATAACAGCTAATGCTTATAAAGAACACACTGAGTGTTAAAGTTTATTAACTTAATCAGCAGCATTCTAATTGCACAAATGATTGCCCTCAATAGCAGATTGGAAAATATGGAAAGTTGAAATAAAAAAAATATAAATATGGCTTTTACTTTTTAGAAAAGCTGAGATAGCTGAATGGGAAAAATAAGAGCAGCACCCACGACACACACTTCCTTTTTTCTTATCTGTTAGATAGAGTTGGTATGTCTGTTGTGATTTATTGAGAGGGAAAATAGAAACACAATTGTGCAGTCAACTGAATTGTATGTATGGCAGAGACATAAGATATGTGACTGACATATCCATCTTTATTTTTGATTTCCCTCTGGCTGCACAAGATGTAGTTCCAGTAGGTAATAAGAGTGAGGCAGTAAGAAAAGCACTATGCTTGCTGGATAAGTCATTGTAATATCATTCATTTTGCTGCTGGTGCCAGCAGACATCCTATGGATTCAATTTTCTTGGGAAATATTTACCCAGGATATTATTAACAAGCTAAATATAAACATTGTATAAAATATTAATTTTATTCTTCAAAGAATAACCTTGACCATTTTTAGATGCTTGTTATCTTGTGAATAGTGTTGACTTCTTACTTATGCAATTGCGGTGTTTTAATTAATCTGATATTGGCGTAATAATTTTAGTGAATCTGGCTGTCATGGACTTTTCTTCACAGCTAATATATACAAATATGCAAAATTTATATGGGCACCTGAACACAGAGAAAGATACACATTCAGTAACATCACAAGATCTTTGGAATACTGTGAAAACATGCTGGGAAAAGATGTATAATAAGTATTTGTAAATAAGTATTTGATACACTGTCGATTTTCCAAGTTTTCCCAACTACAAATAATAGAGAGAGCTGTAATTTTATCATAGGTGCACTTCAACTGTGAGAGACCGAATAAAAAAAAAATCCAGAAAATCACGTTGTATGATTTAAAAAAAATAATTTGCATTGTATTTCATAAAATAAGTATTCAATACAATAGAAAAAACAACTTAATATTTGATACAGAATCCTTTGTTTACAATTACAGAGGTCAGATGTTTCCTTTAGTTCTTGACCAAGTTTGCACAAACTGCAGCAGGAATTTTGGCTCACTCCTCCAAACAAATCTTCTCCAGGTTTCGGGTTGTTGCTGGGAAACATTGGGTTTCAACTTCCTCCAAAGATTTTCTATTGGGTTTAGGTCTTGAGACTGACTAGGGCACCCCAGAACCTTGAAATTCTTCTTACGGAGTTGCTCCTTAGTTGCCTTTGCTGTGTGTTTCAGATCATTGTCATGCTGGAAAACCCAGCCATGACCTATCTCCAATGCTCTTGTTAAGGGAATGAGGTTGTTGGCTAAAATCTAGCCATACATGACCCCATCCATTCATTAAAACAGTGCGGTTATCCTGTCCCCTTTGCAGAAAAACACCCCCAAAGTATGATGTTTCCATTTCCATGTTTTATGGTTGGGATGGTGTTCTCATCCTTCTTCTTCCTCCAAACACGACGAGTGAAGTTTAGGTTCTCAAGGACCAGGCTCTCCAGCATAGTTCTGGGCTGATTTCTGGCCTTTCTTAAAATCATCCTAAGGTTAGATCTTGCATGAAGCCTCAGACCGAGGAAGACTGACAGTCATCTTGTAGCCCATCCCAGCCTTGTGCAGGTCTGCAATTTTTACCCTGATGTCCTTAGACAGCTCTTTGGTCTTGTGCATGGTGAAGAAGTTGGGGTGTGATTAATTATGATATAATATAAGTTTTTTTCCCTTTTATTTATTTATTTTTTACATTTTAACACAGTTTTCACTGGTCAGTGCCTATCTCTGGCAAAAGACTTAATTTTGTCAAACCTTTCATAAAATATTTTTTCCCATTATAGGAAACCTTTGCATTATGCTCTGATAAGGTTAAGAAGAGAAAATTGGAACATGTAAATGCATCTGTTTTTAATGCATATACAGGTAATCCCCAATTTACGATGGGGATACATTCTGACATACATGAATTAATATATACTGTATATATCAAAGCATAAAGTTTCTTAAATATGCTAATAATACTCTATAGGACCATGATCGCAGCTTTTTCTCAGTATATTTTCCAGTGCTCATCACTCGCACCAAGTGACTGCCTACATCCCATGCTGCAGAGTTGAAAAAGGAGCATGTAGTGGGTAGTGTGCTTAAAACACTTACATTAAACTACATTTGGGCAAAATCATTAACATGCAGCTTATTTTATAATGCGGTATTAAATATATTATATAATGTTTTTAAGAATGTATGAATGATTATTGCATGATTGAAAATTTTCCTAACTACATTTGACAGTTCATTCAAAACCTTGTGAAGTTGGCCTATTGTAATATAGGGAGTATCTGTAAATGAAGTCTACAGATTACTTTTTATGGTCTCTGACTCATTTATATTTGGTATCCACATTTAATACTGCTACTGCAAGTAATGCTTTTGACAGGTAGTACTGTATGTGTGCCATTTGGTATTATGCGTAAAAACAGACTTAATCATATTATTGTATCATATCATATTATCTGGATACAAGATTGTGGTAATCTGGTACACTGTATGTTGAACCATTTGACACAGTCGTCAAACAAATACTGCTATAGTTAATAGAAATCATACAAAAGATAATAGAGTATATGTCTCAGCTGACACAGTTTAAATGCATAAATATCATATTAGCAGGCTGCACACTATATGGCCTTTTTTCAGAAATATTGACATATTCAGCAGTGGAAACGAAAAATGGCAAGAGATGGTATATTAAAGCAATAGAACACGAGAGGGAGTGTGTTATCGCGAATAACATCACGGCTGTGATTCGGTCGTAGGCACG